>LUCM01010467.1:16754-49581 GCA_008360955.1 Fasciolopsis buskii
GCCTGGTCTTCACCACTTCCATCCAATCACCGCGTTAACACTGCTTGTCGTCTCTTCAGCTTAACGTTTCCGTCCATTACGTAACGCTGCTGACGTTTGGTGTCTCTGGCCATATATCAATATCCACCGTTGAGCCCCGTCTATGTTGTGCGCCAGCAATGCGCACATTCAGTGCACTTAAACACGAAATGGCTCGCAGTCCGCTGCTTGCAAACAGTCCCATGAAACTCTTTCTGGTCTCGAAAATTGTTTTCTATTTTTTTCTTATCGCTGGCATACTTGCACTTTCCCCATTGCTTTGCAGGAGTATCGTAACCTTAAGTCCTTGACTGTGTGCGATACAAGAATTGGCATGCCGTTTATGTAGAAGGAGCCCGGGGGAACATGGCATTCATGTTATTAGAGTATTTTTGTCGACAGAGAACTTCATGAGCCACTTGGAATACCAGGTATTAAGAGTCTCTAGGTTTTCATTGATAAGTGCAAGAGTGAGGCTAAATGAAGCAGCCTCAAAAGAGTAGACTATTTTCATGTCATCTTGCGATTTTCCCTAGCCAGTTTCGACTATCACCATGCCAGTAATTGCTGTCAGCTAAAACCACAATCGCAAACCCCAGGGCAATATCCCCTGTTTGTTTCACATTGGCTTAACAGCGTCAGATATTTTGTTCAACGCATAACATATCAATCCTATCTTTCCTCAGTGTCGACGACTTTTTCACTCTTTATGTCTTCCAACACCGATTTGCCACAACTCTTAATCGGTGGTCTTCGTCCCTCGGCGATTTGAAATAGCCTTAATTCATTTTCTCGGCTACATTATCCATTTTAAAATGACCGACGTTATTTTTCATATCCATTTATTACAGGGTATCTATCGGCCATCTATCCTCCTCCCGTCAGCTATTTTGGTTTGTTTTGGCTAGTTTTTACTTTGCACTCAAGATCTTTGGATTCTTTCTTCTTGGCAGTTTAACATTTATGTCCATTTTGTAAACCCGTTAAATCTGAGCATTTCAGACAACTTCGCACCCGATGCCATCTTCTAATTGAACTCTGCTCCTGCGTCACGCGATACTGCTGCGTATAAACGCCGTGTTTCTCTTAGTATACCAGTTTTGCTATTTTCCTTCATTGTGTACCCAAATGTTAATTTGCTTGTTCAATGTGACTTGCAACACCCTCATAACATTTGATCAGGCAACCAAGGATGCTTCTCGGGGTATTCGTGAAATATACCAATGTTTAATGGCCCCGATCGTTCGGTGTTAATGTCTGTACCGATGACTTTTGAGGTCCCATACTGGATGTTTTTGTGCATTTGTTGGTGCTAGCTGATGATTTTGCTGGGATTTGGCTCAGGTGGATCATGTGTGCTGTCCAATTCAGACTGGCACTGCCGTGAACTCCGCCGAACACTACCGTCCTATGGTCTACACGTTACAGATAAATGGAAATGTTCCAACAACCCGAGATGCGATAGTTCTTTTTGATCTGTGAAATCCATTGTTCTCACGCAAACCTAGAATTACGTTTGCTTGCCCTTTACCTTTGCAACCACTTTTGCGTCAGCCTAACTCTGCTAGGTACGACTGCAATGCTGGCAACTCCGACACACGATTGGTACAACGAGATAGTCGGAAGTAGTCGAGGGTTGAGAATTTTTTAATGGGAGCGTGCGAGCGTAGCGTGCGTGAACAATGCGCAAATGGGGACCACGCCTGGCGGCCAACGTTCGGTTAAGCAAGCTATGGATAGGAAAATTTCATGTTCCACTACAGGGAACTGCGCACAAAAGACCGTGGAAGATGGGCTTTGACTTGGGCTATACGGAACGAGCCGGAAACTGAGGGATGTCTTGGGCCTTGGCATCGAGCGCCATTCGAAATATTTTCCGTCATTTTGGTGGTCACGCCAGTGTTAGTTTTTGGGAACTGACCGTGCGCCGGACACCCAACCTGAAAAACACCGTCAGAAGGTGAACACAGGAGGTACGATCACCCAGCCCAGCTGCGCCCGCACACCACTGAAGCTGAGCTGCCCGCCGGATGCTTGCCGATCAAAACTGTGGACCTGACCGCCTTCCGCACCCACGGGCCTCACCCTCTCTCAGAACCTTCGCCAGGCTTGGTTGAATATGGGTGTCTGCCCTCGAGGTCTGTTCATCCTCTGGTGCGTGAGTGATGTCGACCGTGGGACCGATGGTTGTTGTGCCGGAATTCGTGGAGTCGCCTCGGTCCTGAGCTTCTGAGAAAGGGTAAGACAAAGGCAAACTGGTGGAAACTGTGCTCGTAAGCACCGTCGGATTTTTGACTTGGTGTCGGGCACCTAACAGCGGTCGGTTCTGCCGTTTTCGGTTAAACATGGGAGCGACATGTCTAACGGCGCATAAATAATCGCGACAAACATGCCATTCTATTAAGTACAGCCATTCACTTATGAGGGTGGAGTATTCAACCATCTGATGTAAACATGGTAACAAAGTCAGAGAAACGAACGGAATGCCTTACCTTGCGGCCACTACGTCTGCTCCGCATGTCTGGTACTTCTGGTGCGATTGGTGGTGTTGTGGCTTTAGTCCCACCAGAAACCTCCACCGGCGGCACTGGCAATGGCTGGGCCCGACCAGATTGACGGAACTCATTAGATGAAAGGAGTCTGTCGTTAGACTTGCATTCCATGGTGGCAGGTTTGATACGTTTGATAGACACCGTGTCGTGTAGGTCGGCGAAGTCCAAAATGAATGTTTCAGGACCGCGTATTACCACGCAAAACAGACCAACAGACGGTGGTTCCAGTGGTGGTCGGATACCATCAGCGATCACGAAAACGTCAGTTGAAGTACTCAATGCAGTTGGAATGCAGCCCGAAGATCGTTTGTCAGAACTACGAAGGCCTAAAAGAGCTAACGGTAATATTTCGCTCAAAAGCGGATTAGCTCCGGTTCGAAGGGTAGCCTCTAGCTGCCAGGTAAATCTTTTCACCGGACTGTTAGCGGGCGGTTGTTCTTATATGCTTAAACCCAAGTGTTTTGATCATATTCGAAAAAGCCCCTTCGAAATGTGAGCCACGATCGGTGGTCACTACAACGGGACAACCAAATATGCTTACCCAACCAGACAAAAATGCTTTCGCGGTCTCTTCTGGCGTAAAGCGTGGAATTTGCCTGCCCTGTGGCAAGCGAGTAAGATGGTCGACACAAGTGAGTATGTAGACATAGCCATGAGACGGCAGGAGAAGGCCTGCGAGATCAACGTTTACGTGGTGAAAACGTGTCTCTGGGTCGGGTAAAAGAGCCAAAGGAGCTCAGGTATGCTCTGACATTGAAGGCAGGTGCGGGCCCACTGGCGCACGTCACGTTTGATCTTAAATCATGCGAAACGCTCTGTCACTAGCCTCATCGAAGCAGCCACATCGGGGTCGGAGAGGTTGAGAAACGCCAGAAATGTGGTATAACGGTGAGCTTCTGGATCTACCGGCGAAGGACGATCCTGCGATACGTCGCAAATAATTCTATTCTGGGACGCTGCAATAGGTTCGACCGCTAAGTTCAATGACCTGTCTCGTCTACCTTTGTCAATATCTGGATCCATCACCTGGGCCCGTTCCATCGTGTCGAGGTCGATGTTCGGCGCTAGAGACGAATAAAGCTGGTGTATACGAGAGAGTGCATCAGAAGCAGAGTTATCTGCCACAGAGACATGTCGTATGTCCATAATGAACTGTGAAGCGAGGGCCAGTTGACGCATCTCGCATGGCGAGAACCGGTCAGAAGCTGAATGCAGCGCACATGCTAGTGGTTCGTGATCTGTGAACACCTTGAATAGACGACGTTCTAGCGCATGCCTGAGGTGTCGGACAGCTAGGTAGACGGCGAGCAACTCCCTTCCAGGCGCGCCATATCTAAACTCAGTCGGCTGCAGCCGCTTGGAAAAGAATGCTAAAAGCTTCCAAGAATCTTCGCTGTACTGCACAAGCACAGCTGCTACTGCAGTTTGGAGCATCGGTCATCAGAGACATGGGCGCTGCAGTGTCGGGATGTGTGATTAATGCTATTGTGATGATGGCATCCTTAATGGAAATGAGCGCCTATTTTGTAGCCTCGGGGAGTGCGAACTTGCGCTTAATTACCGATAGCAAACCTGCAAGGGAGGTAATTGCTCTTGCACATTCAGGAATAAAAGGCCGATAGATGTTAACTAGGCCGACAAATCGCCTTACATTCAGATGAGAATGAGGGTCTTGGTAGTGCTGAATAGCGGTGATCTTATCTTGCACTGTTGCTGCTAAATTAGACTCGTGAATTTTTTACAGGCTTCGTCATTTTACAGCACGCCTTAGCATTTCTCTCCCCAAAACTGCGCCACAGCGAGTATATACAGCATCTCATTATCACTATAGTTGAAACAACTAGAGGTGGTCACCTTCCACAAGTTTACTTGGATTTCGTTTCCAAACTTGAAATTTCCAAGCAAAATCGGAATTGCTCCTTGTGTCCATCAGCGAGCTAAATGCATCAATGACTGTGTTTGTGCAACTAAGAATAAAAAATGCTTGAAATTCGACCGCTGTTTGGGAACAATGATCCAGTGTGCCGTTTTACTTAATGATCTGGTGGATGAAGTCCATGTCAGGACACCGGATTTCAGGAGAAAATTGCCAAATTCAATGAATCACCTCGCCAATTTGAAGGCAATATCCCAAAGCTTGCAACCCTATCCCACCTTATCGATCCTGAGTAGATTGAATGGGTCATGTTACGCTATCGTCTTTAACCTCCCTGATCGTATTCTCATGAATGGCCTTAGAGGTAAACTTAGGCTTCATGCGGCATAGCCCGCATAACCTGTCTAACGACAAGTCCAGGGAAGCAGACCCCACTTCATTGCTGTCCCCTCATGTTGCGGTTTCAGATAAAAAAATCCGGCGAAGTTCTTCCACAGCAAGCAAATTATCACTGCTGAAACTACACTGTTTAAAAACATAGAAGTAACGAGAGACAAAGCCCTCTCCAGAGTGAAATTTTTACTTACATTTCACCCCACTCCAGCCACATGTACTCAGTTTTTAAGATGCCACCAGCAAATAATACATGGCCAGTTATAGCGCTGTCATCCATTGCAAACGGCATTGTGTCTCCAAGACACACGCCCATTATTCTGCTTGACAAAAATGCATTAGAGCTAACACCGTCAACGCATTAAAGCCCCGCGTCTGCAGACCTAGACATAGCGAGCTCGCCTATTAGGCTTCTTTGAACAATCCTACTTGTGACCAGACGAGGCCTGGACAAAGTTCCACTTACGTTCAACAGCTGCATTCTAGAGGTCAAGTAAGAGAGTAGCCAAGCCAGCAGGGGCTGTTATACCGAAGCTTTTGACTTCCACAAAAAGCGAGCCATGATATGCGCTACGAAAAGCCTTCGTCATATCTAGGAAAATCACCGGGTTTTCGTCGTTAGCAGCCTTCGCAGCAACGTCTAAGAAATCGGCCATACAGGTAGAACATGGTTTACTTTGAAGGAAACCATGCTGGCTGGGGTTAATAAGGTTGTGGTCTAACAAGTAAGATGGCAACTTACTTTTCGCAATTCTTTCCATAACACGTAAGAAAACTGGGGTGAGTGATGGGTCCTGCTCTGAGCCAGTTTTTGAATTGGAATGATGAGAGAATTTTCCAGTGTTGAGGAAAAGTGCCACAATTCAAGAAAAGAATAAATAGATTGGACAACATTATGGAGTTATCTGCCCACTAACAAACTCAAAGAGGCATGGGGGATGGTCATTTAGTCCCACGTGGAAAGACGGTCTTATTTTTGACAACAATAGTTTACTAGCACTTGGATTAAATGAGAATCTTGGAAAGGATGCAGAGGAGACTGGGGGAGCGTTCGATACATTATTGTTGTCATTAGTTGTCATAGAGGAGGCGAAACAATCACAGAGCACCTCTGGCATCAGTAGCGGGTCATTTGCGCACGTGCCTCTTAATATGACAGATGTGATATGCGTACTAGGTGGGGAGATTTTAGCTCAAATTAGATTTCCCAGTGCTGCAGCATTGTTGGCAGAGGTCCTTCTTCTTTTGAATCCAGTCGAGAAGTGCCCTGACCACCTTACGCAAACTGCTTATCTACAATTTTAGGGCGAACTCATGTTCTGTTTAATCTTGTTTGTATTAAGTAGTACGTTTTTTCAAGGCGGTCCAGTGTGCCCAAGCATTCTGAGTCTGTGCCTCATTGTGTTGGGGTGACTAGATCAAGGCACACGCCCAGGGTTGCGTAAACTGGTGGGTGGCCACTTGGTTACTCACCGAAATAAAGAAATTGTCCCAATTTTGGCTACGAGTTACGGACAGAGGGTAGTCCCAGGAGGCCTTATGTTATTGTTTAATGAAAGAAGAGGAAGAAATAACAGACAAAGAAACTGAGAACTTGCAAACAATCTGGGGATGATCAAATCCGAGTAATTTGTTGTTTATGGAAGGAAGCGCCTGGCTTATGCCAGGCGTGAAAATAAGAGCAAGAATATTGTTGGTCCTTGTGAGTAATGAAACATGTTGTGTCAACCCACCCAAACATATAATAATAACAAAGCGGAAAGGCATTTTTCGGAGGAGAAAGAAGACCAAAAATTCCTGGGGCGTTGAAGTCGCTCGCTACTTAATTAGGACCTGGAAGGTCGGAGTCCGCCATAAGCGCATCTGCTGTTAGTGAAAACTGTTTGACGCGTATTAGGTGGACAGTAGATGTAAATGACCAGTAAGTCCTGATACCCGACGGCCACAGTCAGCCAGATAGAATCTCTCAGTTTATTATAGGTAGAGTGATTGTGCCATGAACCTGAATGGGTATGGCTTCTGTATCCGAGACAGCCTCCTACGTGCTTATTTTCTTCTATTCCCTAAAAGCACTAACAAATTACAGCAGTGCCCCTGTCAGGGGTATTGTCGGTCAGCCATTTCTCAGTGATAAGAATGGAATCGTATCTACGTGTACACACCAACAGGCGTAGCACATGCAGTGGTGAGCTAACGTGTGGTTTGAATTTGCGGAGGGTTCTTCTGGTATTTACGGTGATTTCCCGCCCGCATAAGGTGGTTTCTAAATGCGCTTTTTGGGTTGCTATGGCAGCAAAAAGTTTGCGAGCGACGGCGTGGACTAAACTGCCGCGGTTAATTTGATGTGCAATCGAAGTCTGCAATAACGGTGCTGACTGTATGATGCGTGATTGTTGCAAGAATTGATATAGTGCAGAAACGGCATGGTCATTACCTATTTAATAGTACCTATGTTCCACTGTAATATATCATTTCAAACTGAGGTTACCTTATTATCCATATATTTATTGTTAGTGATTAGACAATATATCATTGCGCCATTTGCAACGTAATCAGGTAGTGTAAGCAATACATCAGTGGTTCTAGCTTAGGGAAATCCGTTCCAGAAAAAAACAACGAGCCATCCTTAATAGATTAGCGTGAGAACCTGTGCCATGAGGATAACAGTTCCAGTTGTCAATGTGCCATTTGCAGACACTGCCCTGGTTCTTCAGCATCTTCAAGGGTAGATGAGAGGTGGTCGTGGCTCTAGAGGCTTCGCTGGTTGCTGCAAACTAAGCAAATTAAATCAGTAAAGAATAGCTACTGTTATTCAGCAGTGAAGAAAATCCTCCAAAGGAGCACATGGGTAAGCGCTGGGACAAACTGTCGCTCTTCCACTAGTTAAAACAGAAAAAAGCGGCAACGCATGCTTCTAAAAAGCCGGAATGGCATTTTGGAAGCCTCTTAAAATGTCGTGGGACAAATAATTATTCTCTAAAATCGTAACAGAATATTTCATGCATATAGCCGTGTTCTCTGCGGCGGCCACTTCAGTCAATAGAAAGCAGTCCGAAAGATATGGAGCTCACGGGAAGATGTACCCCAGGGAGGAGAATAAAGCAAAATATAGCCGGCACAAGTAAGTCAACATCCAAAACCGTCAAACTATCTCCTTTATGGCATGCGTCATGTTCTACGTAATTCAGAAATAAAACACCGCAACGACAATACAAACCAGGTGACGATAACTGGTCCCGTGCTCTGTGTGAGATCAACGTTTTCCTTCGAAACGGTGAAGTAACTTAGGTTATTACACTAATTCACAAGCACTCACATTCATGTCTCAGATTCGCTTAATACCCGAGGATTCATTTCCCGGAACGCGTTACTCCCATGCTCCCCTTGAGTGGAACTCTGGGTATTATTTCTTGACCTGTTGCTCCTCCTTGTACTGCAGAGTTTCTCACATGAATGCATTTTTCTTCCCCTTTCAAAAAGTACCGGACACTAAGCCTTAAGGTCCAGCTTGGATAACCCCTGTACTCACGTACCCAGCCTTGAATGTTGGAAGGAGAGCTAAAGTCTATGTTGTTTCAAGAGGCTACCTAGTATGAAGTACTCAGAGCCCACTCAGTGACATTAAGACAGAACAAGCCCATCCGAGATATCCCCTCGAAACTCTGTTCCAATAACCGCAGCGGGTACAGAAGCAATTACAAAGCCTGGGTAAATAGTTAAGGCCACCCCCCTAGAGACCTATACACTCCGCGCTTTTGCTAGAGAAGCAGTACTTCGGGGATCACATCACTACAGAGCTTGCAGTACAGGGGGGCTCGGGTTGTTCTCAAGGTGACGGACATGACATCCTAGAACATCTAGTCGCAATTAATAACAATCAGGTTTCCCCGTGCTCACCCTTGTCCGACTGAATTTTGCATCACCGAAAGTGAAGGGCCTTCAAAAACGGCCACATCTCCGGTGGCATTTAGCTTCCATTGCGCTGACCTTGATGACTGTTATGACAAATCAGTTGTCACTGCCGTTGACAAATCTACCAATTGCTTACACAGCAAACGGCACAGATAAAAATTGCGTCCTCCAGGAAAACCAGAACTTCACAACAAACCTACTTGATTCTATCCTGCAATTTTCCTCCTGAAGCTTCCCAAGTCACGTCAGGCCTTGCGAACTTTTTGTAGTAACCACAAGGACTCCGCTGGTGAGCGCGCAAGCTCATGTGTACAAACCAAAAGAAAAAGCTCCTCAGCGAAAGCGAAAACGCATGGATTCTCATAACAGCCCCTCCAGACTGGAACCTAGCAACAACTCCTATGGAATCTCCTTGCCGTCATCTCCAGTTTGCATCTACAAGGACCGCCTGATGTCTAAAACAGAATATCAGAACTCAGACAGTTCGTGTATGACGAAAGATCCCACCTGAAAGCTGCCGTTGAAAATCCGGGCATAATTGACGGAGGGGTGTCTGTCAACGGGCAAATCGCAACCCAAAATGCTCACTGAAGGGAAAGACATGGGGAGTGATAATATATCCTTCTGCGAATCTCAATCTCATCTCACTACTCACCTATCAGTAGGCCCCCCTACTGGCTCACTAAGGGTCTAGATCAACGTCTCCCTTTCGTAAGTTCTTCCGCCGCGTTATTTATCGGTACCAAAAGTCAACCTCCAGGACCCCATGGCAAATGCAAAACAGCTAAGGGGATTGCGCTGCAGCTGTCAGTTCACTCAACCCCTTGTTCTAAGAGAGTTCCACTTCCGCCTGTCTAATGCATAAAAGATAGCTGGACGCAAATATTCGGTCAGACCATCGTTCAGTTGGACTCAAATATATCTTGATCCCAACATATAAAATCCCACAGGGAGACGGGATGGACACAGTAAACTCCAGGAAAGATCAGACAGATAAGCATAGGAGGCTGAAACACTCAGGTATGAGGGATGATGTAATTTTTCTTTTCGACTGCATTTTTCATGAGCCGAAAAGTTAGGCACAAAGCAGAAACCTTCGCTTCTTTTGCAGAACTGACTTTCTGAATCTGAGCAACTTCCGTCCCACCAACTGCAGACCATAGATTGGAACACAGACGCGGGTGCTCTCAACCATCGCATGGGGGATTGCGTTAAGCAGGCAAACCAATTATACATCCTAAAAAACAGTCTCACAAAATAGCAAATCGCGCCTATCTTGTTTCACCAGGCGCCTCCTGAATGAGCGCCCTAGATAGTCTGCAAAGCCCAAGTTCACCGGACTGGAGTCAGGAGAACGCAAATCCAGACCTATCCGCAACATATAAAAAAGGATGAAATGGCATTTTGTAATTTACCAACGACGGATGATCCCTCGAACGAGTTCAAACTCGTCCACCATTTAAAAATTTATGCGAAGGACTAAGAGGCCACATGCAAAACATGTTGTCTTTAACCTAGAAAAGGAACCTCAGTGACCACTGTTCTTACAGTGATAGATAGCTCGAAGTCTCCTTCTAAGTCATTGTTCACCCCGGTCAACCGGGGTGGGAGAGGGAGCTTGCAAAGACACGGTCTGGGTCGCTGATTAGACCACAGCTCTTTAGTAGCAGGACAGTAAACAAATATAACCACCTGCGTGGGTACTCTGTAATTATGTGGAAGTGGTCCCGTATAAGCACGCTTTGGATTTAAACTGGTATGCGGTGTATCCAGATGTAACACCAATAAGAGGGAATTGTTGCTAGTGCTGTACTTTCAATTGTCCATGGTCCGAGCCGTGAACGCTAGCGACCCAGGAAGAGGGCGATTAAATGCCTGCAACCTGCCTGAAACTTCGCTACTGTATGAACGTACTATCTCTGCCCCTGCTGTCCGTTCTTTTTAACGAGACTCATTGAACTGGACTTGAAGGAGGTGGATGTCCAACCGAAGTGTATACCATCAAAGGGTTGTGGACGCTGGAGCGGCGAGGGCAAAATATTTTCATGAATAGAAGGTTCGCAATTACCCTCCTGCTGTCGAGGCTTCGTCTAATACAAGAACATCTCGGTGGAAGACCCTGGACCGTCAGGCATTTCGCCATATAGTCCTGTAATCTAGCTTGAATTGGAACTGGAACTGGAGAGGGCTTCCATCCTCATGTGGTCGATGCTTCGTCCGCTCCAAGGAGATTTGGCGCAAGGATCTGAATCGTCAAGCACCCCGTCGTAAAATTTTGCACTCTTAATTGAACTGGAGTCTGGCCGAGATACGAGGTAACCATGTAGCCCTATTCCAGATAAGGGGAAACGAAATAATTAGAGGTAACGGGAAAACCATTGTGCGAGTACACGCAATCACCTGGTTGAGGAGCAAATCAGTTGACTGCAATGAGCTACCGGAGGAAGTCGTCGAGGTGGGGTCAGTGTGCGAATTCAAGGAGAGACTAGACGATACATGGCTAGCTGTGTTTGGAGGAGACAGTGTTTGAAGTGCGGGGTTGAGGAGACGGTCGAGAGGAATGCCTTTCAGTAATTGTTCCACTATTGTAGGAACTGGAGGTTTTTCCCTTCTTCTGTTGTCAAAACAGCATCAGATCCAAAGAGCCCTCAGCGCAACAGCCTGGAAGCTCAGGCTTCTTGCCGTATAGTCCTGTATTCTAATTGGAACTAGAACTAAACGTGGAACTGAAAGGGATAATGAAAACTGAAAGGAATCGTCGGCGCCATAAGCAATTTAGAGGTGCAGTTTATACTCGGCGGCATGATTGTTTTTGATCAGCTGGATGTCCTGGCTGGCCATGTGGCTGACCTGTTAAATACTGACATAATCGCTATAAGACTAATTATTTCCGTCCTTTTTGGTAAGTCCTCGTTCTTCCCCTAACTTTTCAGGTTATCCGATTGCTGTGATTTACTCTTTGAACTCATCGAAATGGTCCGTAACGAATCGACAATCGTACCTTTTAAGTTGCGGCATATTTCTCTTCTTATGGAATTTCGGTAATTTAGTAGTAACGAGTAACCTCTTTAGGGCTGGATATCATCCACATGTTCATTGGAATTGCCGTCACCATGCTTGTAAATTACACATTTTTCCAATCGAAAGTGGCTGTTATATTTGCCTTTGTGTTTAACATGGTAAGCCGACTTAAGTATAGTTACTGAGGACAGGGGTATCTTATTTCCGGATCATATATATACAACCGTGGAACATATGACATCAACTGGACCACACCATATTGCATTTTGTGTTTGCGGTTAATCGGACTTTCATGGGATTTGTACGACGCATCACGACCAGAGGTGAGAAGACCTTTTTCTCGTTTTGACTTGTTCTACCCAACACAGCCTTGGAGAAACGAATGAGTGGGTCGTATATGGTACTTAAACCAGATGTTTGGGTCTAAACGTGCGCTGAACCTGACCAAACTAAATTAGTTTAGATGACTGAACTTCAAAAAGTCAGTTTTTATTTTTGCCCATCAGCAGTAATCGGAGCGAAATATACTTGTAGGCTGGATTAGGACATCAGCAACTTCTCGACACGCATGCTTGAAGTTTGTTTTTCAGACTGTTGCAAATACCGGTTTTCTACAATGCACGAGCTAACAGATCCGTGAATTAATCACGTTTATTTCGCATTCAGCCTTTTCACAGCATATGTATGATGAACTGGCTTGAAAATGAGCATATTGTCAGTCTAACAACGCATAAATGCACATTCTAAGAAGGTGGACAAGTAAATTGAATAACGAACCAATTGTTTTTCTGGGTCTTTACCGTTCATATTTCGCGGTTTTTAGTTATTTTTAGATCACTTTTAAGAGGGATGAATTCTACAGACGGCTCACAACATTCGCGCCACCACAGTCGGTTCGGAGCCATATCGTTTAGTGTCTCCAGCCAACAACAATCTGTCTCTCTTGGGCCCCAACGGAGAAGGCGGGAAGCACCAACCAATGAGCTAACTTCACATCTCTACGTCAAGTCATAGCCTAATTCGCGTGCCGCTTCTTCCAGCCTTGCTCAGCACGTGGAAAAAACACGAAAAGGTAGGCCGTAGGGAGGTATATTCAGTACGTGCCCAAGGCCCCGAAGGCGATGTAGCACGACCATCTCAGAGGACCAATATCTGCACCCAACACACGACGATGCACCTCGTCATTGCTCACCCGATGTTTCCAACAGGCACGGTCAATGCTTTGGTGATATCGGTGTTCGAACACAGGGAGTCGGCGGGCATCTTCAACACGGCTAGACCAGGTCTTGCAACCGCAAAGGAGGATACTACGAACTGCAACATCGTACATCCTTCCGTTGAAGAGAAGCCGGATGTCATGGTGGCGCCGCAAAAGTTGCTCTGTATTTTGCGATTCCTAATCTGAACACCTTCGCCAGGTGTGATCAGTCTACCAAAGTATTTGAAGCTGGTATAGATTATTAGGCCCTAGGATTCAATCTTTAGGCGAAGCACAGAATCATAGTAGATGGAGGCGAGTGGGAAATTGTCTACCCAGTCCCACGGAGCGCTCAACTTCCTGTACTTCGTTTCTCGAGACAGGTAGTTTTTGGAATGTGGGTGGAGATGGTCAGCTGATTCTATGACAAAATAAGACGTCAGGCTTAACTCGTGGCAGGGCTCATGCAGTTCCAGTTAGGCCAACGAGTTGGAGGCTACGAGGTCCTCCAAGCGATGGCTGGAGACGTAAACTGATGCTGTTGAATTTATTAGTCAGTAACATTCTTGCGTTTGAAATATTTTGTGTTCCATATTGCTCTAATTTGCTTCTTTCCTGGGGATGTGCTTTCATTATTTTTCATCCGTCTCTTTTAAGTATACTATGTTCTATGGTAGCATTCTGAACCGGAAAACATGCATGTAAGGTTGATAGTTGTAAGAATAAACTAGACTGTTGGCTTGGCGGAAGAGCTTGACATAGACCTGGAATCCAGAGTTATCCGTAAATTGCAATAGAGAACCTCCTGTTGGTTAAGGTCAGCGGCGGACTGTGTAACTTAGCTACCGGAGTTTCAAGTGTTTTTGGGCTATTTTATTTCTATACCGTCTATTTGGAGACGAGTAGCAGCCGGGGATCGACAATTCTGTGGTAGGTATCAAAACTGAGGGCAATAGCGGAAGGATGGCATAGGTGACGAATAAGTGAGCTGGTTTGAATTTGCATAACGCCCAAAATGACTCGTTTTCACAGGCATTACAGAAAGCATCTTTGTTAAAGCACTTAGAACGGAAATGCTTGGATTATACAGAAACAGCAACTCTCTTTTTGTACAACGAATGTGGTTGATCCGATTGGGTCCGATAGACTGACGGGCTGCGTCACTGCGACGTAGTTCATGGGTCGACCGAAAGAGAGAAAACGTTTTCCGTGGTGTAAGACTGTGGTTGCTTTTGCCCTTCTTTCGATGACCTGGTCATATTGCAGACCACCTAAAACGTAAATTGGACTATTCCACAAGTCACATTCAGTCCGGTGTTTGAGTCCTAGATTGGCAGTCATTCCTAATGTTGTCCTGGGATTTTGAGATTCGTTTTATGCAAAGCTCATCAAGGTAGTTCATTTTCATAGCGTTTTTATCTTGAATTTTTTAATTCTATCGTTTTAGGGCGAAAGATCTGTACAGCAGAAGAAGTCGGCATTACCTGCTTTTCCTGGAGTGCTGGAGACTTTATCATTCTGTTTCGTGCCGACGGCATTTATTAGTGGCCCACAGGTCAGTACTAGACCTTTTCATGTGCGTTTCGCTTGATTTAATTACTCTCTTCCTACAAGATCCGTAATACAATTATTACACTTGGTTACAAATTATGCTGGAAGTTCACCTTTTACCCTTGAATAGAATCAGTGTTGTTCTCAGTGACTTCCTGTCGTCTTGTCCGAGTTGTCGCCGAAGATCGGTTTTACCTTGACTAAGTGTTTACCATTCCAAAAAGTCGCATTTCAAGTTTCTACCGCTCAGTTCTAAGTTTATCCAGAAACGACGAGGCTTCATTGCCGATATGCTGCTGGGCCTTGGCGCGGTCCGATGACTTGCGCCCCTCCATACTCGAAAGAGCCATGCAGGATAGGTTATCGGAACCTCTATGGGTGGAGGCATGAATAAGTAGAATTATGATCTTTCATACTGTGGGTTTATTTGAGCCGGAAGAATAATTGGTCCAAGTAGGCGGGCTTCTGTTCATCGACTCCTCGCCTCCATGCGGGTAGGTTTTCGTTAGACTCAGGCTTTCTTTGCGAACCCTAATCCTTCTTCTGCGTTTCCCATCTTCAAAGTGTAAAATGCTCTTCCAGAACTGGATTATCTCAAAGCCGAACCCTGCTCTTACAAGGGAATAATTAGGTAGGGTAAATAAATTCAATTACTGGGGTAGCTGTGTCTAGTCTAATGGTCATATATCAGGTGTTACGCCTTTACAGAAAGCTCGACTGAAATTCACCAGTTCCGGGCATCTGTGGCGTCAGCGTGACATCCGCTCACCGATCTGAGGTAGAGTATACACAGATGTCATATCCGCCACACGGCTCAGAGATGTGGCCGTTGAGAGCATGTGCGAGTAATTTCTGTTTGAACACCGTTATCTTCATACTGTTGGTATAATATGGTGGGACAATTTTGTGAGTAGCTCATGGGTTAGGTCTATGGTATTGTGTCCTAGGGTTAAGGAGGTTGTGCTTGTTTTCTACATCCCCGTAAGACGACTGCTTCGTTCTGCACCATTGTAGGAGGCAGGTAGTGGCTGGATGATGGTTCGAGAGGACCACTCGATGGCATCGAAAAAGGGATGAGAACCATAACCGGTAGGTTGGCTCTTGTGGATGCGACTGGAGTGGACGATATTTCCCAAACAATAATTGCAGACCGTAGATGTAGCAATCATTGACGTTTGAAATCTTCCCTTTTCTGTATGGTTATTCAACCAGTTGTTTCTCAGTCGTCCTTTGACAGTTCTTCGTTCTTTGTTTTTGAGCAGACAGTACAAGGAATAAACGGAACACAGTGGTGGAAGGTTAATGGTTGTAAAAACTGAAACAGTTCTGTTGCATCGCCGATGGACTTACCAACAGTGCATGTTCAAGATCTCATGAGTTACATGATTGCAAGAAACATACTACCTTGGTAGTCGGTCAGAATTATCGGAATCGTGCTGTCTGTTGCATCGAGCCGGGTTGGTGATGATAAGCATGCTTTTTCCAGACTTCCCTCTCTTATGCAACGTCTTCTTTTCCCTACCGTCTTTCTCTGCCCGCCCCGCCCACTCATAATGCTCCCATCCGTAACCTGCCTAGTATTCCCATCGATTCGTCGCCAGATAATGCCCTAAGTGATTTTCACAGCGAGGTTGTACCTAGACGGGGTGTGACGGTTTGCTTGCCGCCATGATCCAACGGCCTATACAGGATGGCTTTACTGAAGCTGAACATTCAATCATGCCAGAGGTCTTTCGGTCCTCTAGGTTGGAGGTTGATTTGAGCCAACAGCGAAGTCGGAAAAATGAGATTATTTGATCCAGGTAGATGGGCTTCCATTCATCCACCTCTCGCTGCCTTGCGGACAAATTCTTGCTAGAACCAGCGGCGTTGGTTGAGTACCCTGATCGTTCTTCTGGTTAGCAGCAGTACTTGTCCGTCATTGACCATGGGTTACACTTCTGCAAATAATTCCGTAATGCTCTGGTCGTTAGGCAGAATAATCAGTACCCTGCTGTTCATTGTATCCAGTGGGGTGGGTAGTAATAAGTATGCTTCTACTCAGAGTTTACTCTCTTTTATTCAGTCTAGGTCTTCTCTCTCAAACCACCGGTCTTTCCCAGCTCTGCCTACTCATAATGCCCCTACTGATAATACGCCAGATGTTTGCTACGGTTCTTTGTCCGATAGAATAGCAACTGGGTTTCATTCTGCTAGCTCCCATTTTCTCATAACTGGTCAGCCTCTGAATCTTGACTCCTTCATTGTGCTCATTTTAATACAGGCTAACCAACAGGGGTGTTTAGCTCTGACAGTGGACTCACTTTTGATTGTTGTCTCTTGGGTCAGTGAGATACGGATTCGGGATTCGAGTAGAGTAATTTATTTTCCCTGAAACTGCTCACTCCAATTTCAAGTAGCAATCATTGTTTGCTTCTGTTAAGGTCCAAGATATACTCTAGGTCAGCATTCCATTCCTTCAGGCGAACAAATCAAATCCGAGTTCGCCTCCCTAACCTTTCACGCAACAACCTTATTCTTTTTCTTCGGAAATCCCTTTTGATCGCATCTACTTGTTTATCTTTTGAACCCCTGCTCAATGACATTGTCAAACTTTTCACAGAGACGGCCAACGCAGTCTTTGATATTTGCTCCCCCTCAGAAACACTATCCGTCTCAAATGGCCGTATCTCCACCCAGAAGCTGAAATCTCTAAGACGATGCAAGGAGCACTTCTACAAATTCCGTAATAACTCAAGCGTGCGGTGCATTTCCAACCTAATAAAAGCTGAAATCCGACGCATCGAAATGACGTTCGCCAGCCAACTGTTGAGTGGTAACAACAATCGATTCCAAGGCATTCGACTGTTGTTTGGGAAGAAGCATGCGAAAACTCCTGCGGATGTCGACAGTATCAATCGTGCTTTTCGTTCATCCTTTCAATCATACCCCGGTCATATTTGAACAGAGTGATGGTATGACAGTTACAAGTTTTTCTAGAGGCGAGGTGCTCCATCTTCTGCACACCACTAAAATTGCCACCGAAGTTTGTCTTGACAGTCTGTCCTCAGCTCTTTTCAAGCATGATCCTGTAGCTCTGACGGATGCATTTACTTCTCTAATTAACTAATCATTAATCTCGTGTTCTATCCATGAATGTTGGAGACCCTTCACTATTACTCCCACCCCGAATTCTAGCAGTTCTACCGCTTTAGCAAAATGTTTCCGCCCTATCGCCTTAACATCTTCTGGTCTTAAACTGACGGAGCCTAGTATGCTTAAACGCCTGAGTTCTTCTTTGTACCCTCCTGAAGACCCTTTTCAGATTGCCTATAAATCTAACAGGTCCACTTTGGACGCTGTCGCCTCCCTCGTTCATTACATTTGTAAGTCCTTGAACGCTTCAATGAAATCCGTCCATTGCGCCTTCCTGGAATATTCGCCGGCATTTGACTCAGTCCCACGGTCTTTTCTACTTCACAAACCGCAAACATTTGGTTGTCCCAGTTCTTTATTAGCATGGCTGTCTGGTTACTTTACTAACCGAACCCAGTGCACACGAATGGACGGTGAAGTTTCGAAACCGTTGATCAACAACTCAGGAGTGCTACAGGGTGCTGTTCTTTCACCGTTTTTTTTCTCCGCTTACATCAGCGACTTATCTACTAGCTTCCCTTGTCATCTGTTTAAGTATGCTGATGATGTTGCCCTCTCTCAAGCCGTTACAAACCGGATTTTCGAAATTCTTCCAACAGCCTATCTTCTGTTTACGATTTCTCTGCACGAGCTGGTTTAAATCTCAACAAGACTAAATGTTTCGAATGTCTGTTCTCTCTCTCCCTCGGTCGGCCTACCCGTCCGAAACATCTTCCACCAACTCAAAAACTTACCAGGGTTGAATCTATGAAATATCTAGGGTTTACTATTGATAAAAATTTGAAGTGGACTACTCATATTTCTACCTGTGTAAAGTCTTCGATGGTTGTCATTTCAAATCAGGAAGCACCATCTCCCGATTTGTATACCAGTGTTTTCCCAATCGTTTACTGTTCTCCCGTCATTTTTCCAGGTTTTCTTAAAAAAGACTTTAAAATTCTTCGCCGGGGACTATCACTTATTAGCCGGGTGTCTTTCATACCACTAATTGAATTGTCCCTTAATCTGTGATGGACAATTATCAGCATTTGAGAAATTTGCTCACAAAATTCTTTGTGACTCCACGCATCCTCTGCACATTGATCTTTCAAATTTTCGCTCTCATATTTCGACACTATCCGATTTTCGTTCCATACCCTCCAGAATCAGTATTTATAGGAATTCCACTGTCCCGTATTTAGCACGAATTTTGACAAACCGTGACCGGGTTTCAGGCGAATTCCTGAGCAGCCTGCCCTAATGCGCTATGATTATTCCTGGGTCAGTGCTTTTACATACTTTACGAGGCGATGAGTGTAACTTTTTATTATTTTATTTATTAATTTCTTTTTCCCCCTAATGTTTTTGTTGAACTCACAGTTTTTGACTAAAGTGCGACATTATTTTTTGTGCGCAAAAGTCTGTGCAATACAATACAATACAACTTACTGCGCCAAAAGTCTCGTCAAGATATTTCCTGCGAATCTCAACAGCGGAAGCAGCTCAATTTATGGATCAATGCAGTGTAGGAATAGTCTTGAATGAGAATGCTGAAACAGCTCTTTTAGACTGGGTCCCGTGAAACTGCGGGGATCAGTCGGTGTCCGGAAAGATAGCTGTCTTAAGCGCAGTTTATTTGTCATCTCGGTTTACGCTCCAACAAACTGCAGCCCCGACATACAAAAAGACGAGTTTTATAACGAACTCATCATCCTTGTTCGGAAGAGCAGGGGATCTGACATTGTAGAGGTGGGAGGTGATTTTAATGCACAAGTTGGAAAACTTCCTGCATGGGACACGCGCTGCACCTTGGCTATTTGGTTAAAAGAAAATATCATCATCATCGTCGTTCAGCGCTAAACAGCAAGGCAAGCCTCACTGACCGCTATCTTTCTCCGATGATCAAATATTTCTTTAGATATAGTGAATATCCAAGAGAAACAGGGAGTGTATCTACACAGATGGGAAAAGGTTGGAATGCTGTTGTGCCCAACACACGAAATAAAGTCTAACTGTACAAATGCACTCTTTCAACCATTCTGATTCGATAGAAAATGACAACACGATCGCCACTGTTCACGGTTCAGTGCCATATACTTCAATGTCTCCAGTCAGCTAGTGGACGGGTCTTTCAGACCACAACCCTGAAGACCTGAGATATCTAATTTACCTACGTTCGCCGCACATTTTCTCATCTCGCGTTGTCACGTCATCTGTTGACCTCCACAAGGCTTCTTCCGTTACTTAGGAGGAACACAAAATAGGGCACGATATGGTAGACAAGGGTTCGCCATACGCAACACATGAACCCACCACGTCAGTCTACTAAGTTTCATACGCTGAAACAACGTATTCTCAGAATTGGCACCTAGTGCTAGATTCCTGACCTCTCATCACTCACCCGGTCACTGCATCCAATCCTAGCCATACTACGTAGACGTCGGTGGTCGAAAACATCCAACTGACGAACATCTCTCACACGAATATTCCATGTCTCGCAACCGTACAACAGAACTGAGCACACTGCAGCACAGTGTACACGACCTTTCAATTTCTGTGAAATATCAGGCCGACGCCACAAGTGCTTCAGTACAATAAGCTGCTCCAGTCCTCGATATACGCGTGCTCACCTCCACTGTCGAGCCACCATCATTCAACACGCAGTTACCAAGGTAGGTGAAACGGTCTACAATCATCAGTTCCTCTCCGCTCAGCACCAAGTTTGGCACTACTGTCGTCCAGTCCTGCAACAGCACTTTGCACTTTGAAGGTGCAAAGCACATGCCAAACCGAGCGATCGATCTCGACAGTCCATCTAGTGCCCGTTGTGCATGGTCCGCAGACTCGAAAAGGAACACATTGTCATCTGCGTAGTCTAGATCACATAGCTTCCTTCTATTTCTCAGTTCGATCCCTACACCCTCGAGACCTACTAAAGCATCTTCCATCATCTCGTCCATGACGAAGTTGGACAGAAATGGAGAAATGGGACACCCTTGTGGAATGCCACTAGTCGTTTCGACTGAAATTGATAGTTCACCGTATACCCTCACGTGACCATAGATATACAAGTATAATGCGCGCAACAGGTTTATGAGCTTCGTTGGTATGCCCCTCCGGTGGAGAGCACTGAATAGTGCTGCTCGATTCACTGAGTCGAAAGCACCTTTCAAGTCGAGAAGGACTACGATCGTAGAGCGGCGGTGCGCATGGCGCGAACAGCAGGCTGGATTTCGTCCAGGTCGAGGTTGGTTCGGCCAGATATTCACTATTCGCCAAATACTCGAAACGCGCCAGACATGGAGTATGCATGTCGGAGAGGTTCGTCACCTGAAGGTTTTCGATCATCTATGTTTACATAATGTCGCCATAATTGGTTGGTGTGATCGCGTGAGTACTGTTAGGAATCTACCAGTGGATATCGATCCTGAAATTATTCTCTCATAGCTTGTAGTGCTTGTAGACTTCTTTGAGTAGGTCAGGTGTTGCATATAACAAACACCTGTCTACCGTATGGTGCCTTACTTTTTGTCCGTGCAACGGAGTGGAGTATGCCATGTGGAGGTCAGCAAATGACGTGGCAGCGTGGAGTAGGAAAATGTTTGGCGATCTTAGGTGAAGTAGGTGACTTACATCTCGTTGCTTGGTGCCCGATAGTCCCGTTAACCAGTTAGCTGAAGACTTTTATGGATATGTGGACGGATCGTGAACAATGTCTATCGTGTTGCCACTTCCTGCGAAGTTTGAATGATTGGAAAGTACGCGTCTGTATAGTTAGACTGTAATTTATGTGCAGCCTACTTAGTCATTCCTTTTCCGTTCATGTAAACTCACTCCCTATTAACTTTATGCATTTGTTTTTTTGGAACGTTTGGCTTGATGATAAATGCGCCGGTCGTTGGGCCTCTATTTGCTGTTTGCTAGTGTAGTATTATGTTGGTGAATCAGCAACCGATGGTTTTCAGCTAGTCTACTGCCTTAACCTCTTCTTCAGTCTGTTGATCCCACATGGTGTGTTCTGACCCTTTTCGGTCCTCTTCTCTAAATTTCAGTATTGCGATTTCCAGTCCTTTGACATTATACGGGATCTCCTGGTAGGATTCAACTCCTACATACAGTTGGGAAATAATTTGTGCCGAGATAAAACGGTGGATAGTGGCAAGCCCCTGCACCATTTTCTGGACGTTTCGCGATAGTTTGTCTTGGATGCAGATGTATTTAAGTCTGGTGCTGGACATCAAAGGAAAATCGCGACGTTTCAAATTATTCGTAGTGAGTAGCCATTATAAGTTATTCTATGCCGATAGTTAAAAGGTATGAAAGCTTTAATCAGTGTATTGAAATGTGTTAAGCTTGGATCTCGTCAGAGAGCTACGTCTAGCGCATGTTTGGATGCGTCACCCTTCAGCTCCGTGAACAGGCCACCCTGCGACTGTGTCAGATTGTTTTCCCCAGTTGTGGGGCTTTTATGTTCCACTTGTTAAACTGCAGAATACTCCGTCTTCTCACTGCAGTCACTTCGTCCTAAAAAGCTCCGCCACTAAGCTCGATCTTATGTGAATCTTGCCCCAAACAGTCTCTTGCTGTCTTTTAACTGTTTCAAACATAGGTTTTAACTTAGAACATTTCGAATTTACTGAAACTAGATGTCATAACTGGGCTTGCGGATCAGTGTTCATAACTTATTTGTTCTGAAAATTCCATATCGACGAAGTTCACTCCTGTTGATTACGATAAACTTTAATGACACAAAGTTGGTGCTTTTGTTATCAGGTTAGTATGCTACGCAGTAGTTGAAGCTGTCCCTAGGCTTGACTGGACACCATGACCGTATTGATTTTTGTTCTCACTTCTTTACGGTGTTTTGGCCATTTTTTGAAAGTCACATCTCTGCTGTCCAACACTGCGATGTGATCGTACATGGACGTGTGAACATGCCTATAGTGCCTAAGTATTTGGAGCTCTCTTTTATGCCCCCTTCTGATACAGTTTCCTATGCGCCATTACCAGGCGTTCATCAATGGATCTCTTCGACCGAATGCCATTCTTCGTAATCGAACTTTTGCGCAGCGTTTCATTTATAATGTGAAGTAAGCACTGGTGGCCCTCGTTCACCATTTTTCCGAAAAAATGTGAAATTTTATCTATTGATTTTGCTATGCAGTTCGTAGTTGCCTTCATTAAAGGCATGTAGGCAAGTAGTTTTTAATTTACTCAGTTTTACGCTGTCGTCGATTATTCGAGTTTTTTGTATCATTTTCCGAATGTTTTGATGTAGTATGCATACAGTGTTTGTCTTCGGAGGCCCCTATTTCGACCTTGCGATCAGGGCGCTTAGTGTGCACGGCAGCGGATGTGGACGACTCTAATAAGGCATTAGGAGTCGGCGGTCGATATCCTGATGTAAACGCCTTTTGACCAATTCAAATCAGGGATCTAAAAGTATCAGACGTTCCAGCAGCTCCATAGACTGAGAAGTTCGGATCGTTTGTCTTAGTCACAGTATTTCGTGTGGAAACAAGGGACAATAACTCAGTTGTTATTGCTGAGTCACAAGGGCCACGTTGCATTACTGTAGACAGAATCTTATGGTCTCTTGCAGAGAATCCCCACCAAGTGGAAACCCACCACGATCGGGGACATTGCAGCTAGCCCTGCGAGTCTGCTTATTCAATAAGCCTGATCCCGATTTATCCACGCCTGATTATCAATGTATTATCCGTTTTCCGGTCCGCGTCAGGTAGCATGCAGTGATGTCTCTAGGATAGAATGATGAAGTGCTCGTAGAATTTTGTGCGAATAACCATGAAAGATTTAAGTAATAGTGTTGAATGCTAGGACTTTATGCTACCACCGTTATAAATTGCAGCTTGCTTATCTCGCTTGTTATTAGATCGCACCTAAGCATGACATAAATTCATGCGATTGGACGCACTTTTGATAAAGTGGGATTACGATACAATTTGCTGTGTGATGTAAACTCTCGACTCATCATTAGGAAGCCATGGAAGTACTGTGGAACTGTTTCATCTCTGTTGGCGATCGGCGGGTATATCTACCGCTGCCGAACTGGGACGCGAAATCGGGACGAACTATTGTTTTTTTGAAAGCCTTAGGTATTACTCTGTCGAAGAGGATTACCGCTTTTTACAAATATGAATAACGAAAAACTCAGCATTGTTTTCCCATTCATACGGATCAATGCATTGTTTTGATTTTCATTTCTTAGTTTTACTTGGCCCCACTACATAGACCCGGTTTTTCGTTTATTTTTTCAGCACGGAGTCGGCTAGCCTATAGCGTTTATCGTTTCTATTGTAGCATCGACTTTACGGACGGCTATGGGGCGACAGAAAATTTTGGAATCATAAGGGATTGCAAAGACAAAATAAAAGTTTTGATAATGTTTCTGGGAAGAAGCGACTCACCGTTCTGCATAAAATCCGTGATAAAAAAATCATGGAATTAAATGCGGTATATGTAATCGTTGTACTTCATTAGCCTTGAGTTTCTGATGGCGCATTTGTCTTCCGAGGTGATTTCCAAGGTTGCTTTCATTAATGCAGTTGATGGTTTCATATAAGTACTGGAACCAGCTCTGAAAATTTTATGTAGACGGTTATCCTAGATAAACTATAACTATTGGTAAATTGGTTTAAAATGCCATAAAAAGATGTATTTCCCAAAATTCGATAGTCTGCTTAAGGTGACTAAGATACGGTAGTCTAAAATCAGTGCCCCGATAGTAGTGATAAGCAGTGCATTTTCGGGATCAACAAGAAGGGGCCAATGAAAGATAAGCATACGTACATATGGGGCTGGCTCTTGGTTCCGCACGTTGCGGTCGTTGTTGATGATTTTAACCCCTCCGGTGCGCTTTTCTGTCTCCTATAAGCAAACAATTTGCGCTTTAAAATCACCAGCATCGATCACTAGATCGTTAGATGCACATTTCGGAGTAATCTGAACAGATTCGGATGGAACTCGTCTTTGTACTCAGGAGGATTGCAGTCGGCGAGCGCATACACGGATGTGACGAACAAACAGCGACGCTTCAGGCGATTCCTACTGATACTTACAGAACCGTCCAACCAAACATCACATCATCGACTTTTGACTGGGATTCATTCTGATAGCGTAGGCTTAGCTCTCCTACTCAGCCATCCGAACGCCAGCCTGGCTGCGAACGCTGTAAACCAGATCACCTAACACGCGAAGTATGAAACCAGGAAAAAACAGTTGCAACGAAGAGCGATTCTGAAAGGAGGATCTTACTTGCACGCCCAAAGGACCTACCATGCCTCTGCTTCAAAACTTTTGAGTTTTAACAACAATAGCTTCTGTCCCATCTGGTCCAACGTGCGGACACTGAAGGAGCCGAGTGATTTGAACATTTAATTTAATTAATGCATCCAAATTATCTTTCTTTTCATTAATTAAATGTAAGGAGCGGGAATTTTTAGTGGCGTTTTGCGTTGTCTTTATATTGGAAGAATAAAGAGAGGCACTTAAGCGAGCGATGCTTTACGGTCGCGGAGGGAGTGTTTCTTTAGAATCCTGACCGGATCCTTTGACTCACAAGTCTAACCCACCAAGCAATGGAGCCTTAAGCCAGCACGGGAGCTCTGAGCGGAAGCATACGTACCACAACCTACCCCGCTCGACGCAGTGGACAATGCATTCCTGATTATCCTGAGCGACGGTGGGTGCGATGTTGAGTTTTGCTTATTTTCGTGATTAGTTGAAGTGATTGACAAGTGCTGCTAGTACGTGCAGCCGTCAGGGTTCTTAAACAAAGCTCTTGGGTCTAACAAGAACCTGTCTGCGTGACGGAGGAGGATCGTTGAACAGAATCCCATGGACCAGTCGTTTTTCCGTTCATATTTCTTCTGATTGATTCGACACTTCAACTCCCAATTTGAAAGAACAGAATACTACTTCGTCACACCTCTGTCCATTGAGCTTCCAGGTGTAATAAAGTCTTCGGCTTCTGCTGACCTATCTTGTTCAACTCGTTGGGTCATAGAGACACAGAAGCCGTCACATTACGTCCCGATGCAATCTGGTTATTGCAGAAAGAGGAAAAGCTGAAAGTTGAATATGCACATAACAAAATGTCTCTAAATATTGATCAGTGTGTAGCGCATTTTGCGATATGCACTGTGATTCTCTGAAACCTGTTCAACCTGTCTTGAGCGTTTGTATCGTTTCTGTTGCAGTCGCACTGGTAAGTAGTGATCTAAACTAGAAAACTGATGTTTCCTTGTCAATTGGGAGCAAAATGAGCTAAATGGAACAGCATTTGAAAGACTAACGCGGCATCGTTTGTGATTGATTGTATGCTGTCTGTGCGCTGACGGTATGGATCTAGGTGACAAGTTGGTTAGATAACTATTTACCTAGTCATTTTGTCACTAAAGGTTTATCTGAAATAGTTGAATATCGGACTCATTACGTAGTCGTTTATACTTGATCTTTATTTTGGGTCTTTTTGCTGTGCATTTTTATTTTGAAATGAACTATTCCGAGCTGAGACCATTTTCGGTTTTTCATGTAGCATTTCTGTGATTGGAGCTCTTTTTCGACTTTCTTTGATACTCGGGTTCTTTTTTCATGCAGGGTGCAGCGCACCGTTATTCGATTCACGATGGGGCTCTCTGGAATTATACTTTTGTCCAAATTACTCTCACAGTTCCCCGCGGACCGTATGCTGACCAGAGAATTTCAGCACGTAAGTTGTACTGACCTTTACACGATTAGCTATAGCGGAAGTGTATAACCGACTGGTACTTTTCTGGGCGTATTTATAATTCATTCCATCTTAACTTTCTCATGACTCGCTAAGTGGTAAATTTTGCCTTCATATAGTCACTCTCATTCATGCCATTCCTAGCACTAGAACGCTAGTCAGTTTCACCGGTTCGCCACCACCACCACCATTACCACCTTTACTTCCCCATTCTTTATCCAATTCTGATTACACGTGAGCCCTAATGAAGGTTGTACAGCAGAACTGTCCCACCGTACGATAAACAGTTTCGCACAGGAACCAGTCGGTAACTCGCGCGCGAATAGTGTGTTGTTTTGTCGAGAAGTTGCAACCTAGTCACGAACTTTTTTGCTAACCTCTTCGGCTTCGAGCTCAGTTTGCATTTGGGTTTGACTTGCTGGTGAATTGATCTGACATCCCTTCCTGATCACTAGCTGAAGGTGGTCTGCGAAGAAACTTACTCACGAACCATTGAAAAATTCAATCCTTTTTAGTCACTTTCGTGAGTCGAAAACGAGAACTTTGCAATAGCTATTCGATTGGACAAGTAGGTTAACCGTGCTAAGCTCCGTGAAGAAAGAAGTAAATCAACTGTTCAATAACGCTATTGAAGTATTTCACGCCAAGCTTCAACCAAACATCCCTTGTTCGCCGAACCTAGAAAGCGATGTTACTGAATTATTTTTTACTGAATAATTTTTTTGGGCATGTTAGATCGCTATCTATACAGGCTGTGTTAAAGCGACACTGGGGAGATGAAAACTGTTCCACTGAAAAAAAAATGTGTAAAGACAATACTTGGGTATCACTTTATTTTACAGATTTTGTAACCGCTACTAAGAGCCTGGTGTCCCGTTTAATGCAAAATCCGTTTGTATCTTCCACATGAGCCCTAGTAAAGCGTTTTTTGTATTGTCTGCCTTCGAATCTCTCAGAAATCCAAAAGATAACATTCAGTATGCTCTTTCTCAATGACGGCAGAATTGTGTCTCATAAGCGTTGTTTTGGGGGCTTTCTGTCTCACGTGACTAATAACACCTTAGGGTACTCATAAAGCTTGTTCGTCTTTACCGCCTTATAAGTGCCAAAGCTAACTAGCCATTCGTCCACACTAGCTTCACCGTTCGGCATTATCCGACTGACTCATGTACTAACGTACGCCGCGATAAGGCACCTCTATTGCTTAAGTACAACCATACTTGTCCGATCCAAGTTACGAGGTAGCCAATTCTGGCATTGAAGTTTCTGTGGTAGCCGGAAAGTCCTAGCGTGTTCAGACAGCCTTGCCAGTTTTCAGAATTTTTTCATCCGCATGAAGTTGTACCAGATAATTTGGATGCAACTAGTTGGTGTTTCGCCATTATGTCGTCTTTCAGAACAGTCTTGTTTTGAACCGTGTGCAGCGACTTGGATATGAGTTTAATGACTCCTGAATAATTAGTTTAAATTAATCGGTCTCGTGAAAAGCATCACTGAAACCGGTGTAACAGGTTTCTGAATAGCGCTTCTCGATATCGTACACAACGAAGTCACTCCTGCGTCCCAACTAAATGGCGACTTTACGTAAAATAGTGCTGTTAGTGAGGTTCAGCCGTAGTTTGACTCCATCCAATCCTCGCCATACTACGTAAACATCGGTTGTCGAAAACCTCCAACCGACGAACATCGCTCACACGCATACTCCATGTCTCGCAACCGTACAACTGAACTGAACGCACTGCAGCACAGTACACAGGACCTTTCAAATTCAGTGAAACATCAGGCCGATGCCACAAGTGGTTCAGTCCAGCGTAAGCTGCCCAAGCCTTGGATATACGCAAACTTACCTTCAATCCCGAGCTACCATCGTCGGACACGCAGCTACCAAGGTAGGTGAAACGGTCCACAGTCGTTATTTCCTCTCCATCCAGTACCAAGTTCGGCGCTGCTGTCGTCCAGTCTTGTAATAGTACTTTGCACTTTGAGGGTGCAAAGCACATGCCAAAGCGAGCAACCGATCTCGACAGTCTATCTAGTGCGCATTGTGCATGGTCCATTGTACTTTGGCGCATAAAATGCTTGCTTCGGGTGATTACACTGAAATGCTGTTAAGCATTGTAAGAAATATCTTAACAAATGTCAAAAATACATACACCCTAGTGAGCTTGTGCTTTAACTCGGCGAGTCCCGATCACATAAAAGAGTTTGGTAACGCAGCTCAATTTCCTTGTGCGCGTTTCGGCAATGCCCAATAGCAAACAGGGACTGACTCATGTGGTTCTTACTCTTCTAGTTCAAGGTCGACATTCCTAATTGTTTATTGTGTCATCGAAAGAGTGCTAGCAAAATGCATCCTTTGAGTTATCCCCGAGTTGAATGCAAAGCGTAATCTCATCAACATTTAATGAGGTACTTTGCAATATTATATTGTTTTGGCATTACCGAATTAGGGTGCTCGGGTATTTTAGTGAAATTGCTTTCGCCGTTTGTTGGGATTCTATATTTTTCAAGATAGGAGCTAATCAATATATTCCGGACTTGGTCCTCATATTTTAGATTAAAGTATCTACGTTAGGATCGGAGTTCTTATTTCTTGTAAGTTTTTGAGCTTTCGTGTGATGGTGTTAGCCACGTGGTGCTTATAGTGTATCGTAACGTTCCACTATACTTGAATTTACGTGATCAATAATCCTCCATTTGTGATGAAGCTGTGGAACAGCAAATCTTGTGAGTGACATCTGGTTAACCAATAGATTCGGCTGATTTCCAATCGATATCCTGTTTTTGTCCAACGCCATCTGGGTTCAAAAATAGCAAATTAAAAGGTCATCAGAGAGGATCAATGGAAATTTGGTCAGTTTTTCTACGCACAAATAATCAGTGAGCTAACCTTTGTTCCCCAGTATTTCTAGTTCCTTTGAGATTGGTTGCACCATTTTTCACTTCAGTGCCTGGTATAGCGGGATCCTATTAAATTCTCAGTACTATCTCAGGTGAATCATACCGGTTATATGGTGGTGGTAGTTCTACGTAATCAGCCAAGATCACGCACGATCAGTTGTCCATATTCCAATATAGGATTAACATGAAAAGGAGGTGTTTGGTGGTTCTTCTGTGTGCTCTGTGAATTTTAAGGATGCCCCACTGTCTTGATCCACTGTCATCGCCCATGTTAATTTTGATCGGAGGAAGTACTGGCAGTGATTTTCTCGACTGTTATTACTTTATTGTTTTAATAACTTGGTTGACGGTCAGTGAGTATTGCCCATTGTTGTGGTTGATAGAAGCAATTTTCTTTGGGATTCGAGCTGTTTCTACAATATATCACGTACGTTCTTAACTCAAATGATTCCGAGAAAATGCATCGTTTGAAGGGATCACGGCTAGACCCTTATCACAACCTCTTTCTGAATCCTTAAATTTGTCGTAATCGGTGACAAAACACAAGTAGAAAGTGCGGCTTTAAACCCAATTATTTCTATCAGTTATTAGGTTACTTCAATAACTTGTATGTCTACAAGTTATTCGTCGTTTGGCGGTGTGTGGCTGTCGGTTAGTCGC
The DNA here is from genome assembly GCA_008360955.1 of Fasciolopsis buskii. Taxonomy (NCBI): domain Eukaryota; kingdom Metazoa; phylum Platyhelminthes; class Trematoda; order Plagiorchiida; family Fasciolidae; genus Fasciolopsis; species Fasciolopsis buskii. The sequence continues at coordinate 46,700 of LUCM01010467.1, forward strand.
CGTTTACATTAGTATTAACCTCAGAATATCTGAGCAGCAGCCATTATCTCGGTTTCTTTTTCACCGAGGTTTACTTGTTGCTGGGTCATAACTCACGCGTGATGTGCACTTTTGCGGTGTGCATTACCTAGAAACGTGTTTGTTCTACACCAGTTGTTGGCAGCGTGAATCTACTCAATGGTAGCTATGATCTGCTAAACCGTAACAGGCAGAAAATACCACAGTAAAACTGAGAAATGGCATTGCTTTAACCTTTTGGGAGTCATTGTTTTAAATTATGCGTTCGCAGTCTCTTAGTGGCTCCGATTTTACTTTTATTGCTACAAGTATGCATGGCCGGAGATGGTCAAGCGGATTAAGCATCTGTCAGAGGTTCGAAGCCCAGATCTGCCAGTCACTTTGGTGTCAGACAGCAACACACTGTCTTCCGGATCGTTACCACACCTGACCTGTTGTGTCCTTATGTGGTTCTATGCCACTCAAAGTTTCAGGATCAAGGTTGCCGGTCTCCCTCCCCCCTGTAGTAGTGGCCCCTGGTCGCTATGGGACATTTCCCTTCTAATGCACTCGTGCTTCAAACATGTCGTAAAAAATGGAACAGTATATTTAGTAATCACAACAACGATTGGCCAAAGTGTTTTCATCTCAACAAATTTCAAAACGGAGACAATCGTCCGTTTGGTTTTTGATAATAATAATAGACCGGCTTTGAATTTTTACCGAGAAAAATAAACTCACACTTGATGATTCACAGGAGATAGCAGTTCGAAAACGAACTGCCGAATATAGCTGTATGGTTGACCGAACAGGGTAGTACCGGTAGCGCGTACCTAACAAGCGACAATAACTGCGTATCCGGTCGTGATCTTCCCCGGGGGATTTTGTCCTTTTGGTCAAACACGTACTGGTTTCGTCTTATACGCCTTATAATTGATCGGTGAATCAGTTTATTCGCACGTGTTCATTCGTTCACGTGGGTAGTCTGTCACCAATTTGTTAAATTTCTACCACTGTTTTTATTGCAGGAGTGGAGTGTTGCTTCTCGCTTCGCATTTATGGCCATCTTCTCACAGATCACTTTGTTCCGCTACGTTGCTATTTGGTTGATTGGGGTAAGTACGCGCCTTGGTTTTCGCTGGTCCGAGATACTCAATCGCCAGTTTTTTTTTTCTGAAGCTCCTGGCAACCTCATCATAGGTCTAGCTACCGAAGAATACCTAGTAGAAGTAGGTTTTTGCATCGCGGAGTTCAGTAGTATAGCGAAAAGGCTCCTCACTTTTTTTGCTCACATTATTGTTTTGTACTGATGTGTTTGCAAGATTCTTTATTATCATGAGATAATTCACCATGTGATATCATCGCTCAACTCACCATAAAGAAAACCATGGGAGCTGTTTCATCCTTGTTAGGAATCATCAGCAGTGCATAACCACCACGCCCGAACTGGGACGCGAACCCGAACAAGGACGAACGATTCTGAGTCGAACGCCTTAGCCATTGTGCTACCGAGCAGGCTCTGAACGGTTTGTTCAACTTCACCACATGATGTTGCACCTATCCGTCACTGATTTGCACGGCTACTGTCCGCTAGCTCAGAGCGATCGACTCCTACTGATAGATGACTTCTTTGTAGGTAGCCTAAGTATTATCCCTTACGATCTCAGCTTTTCAGTTTTCAGTCTTCCATTCCATCCTTATTCTTTCACTAACGCCGAGCACTGTGCTTCTGGTGGTACTGGTGTATATCGATAGAGCACAATGTTGTTGGGGGATAAATCAATCGATCGCCACGACCCAGGTTTTTGACAACCCAGGCCATCGCGGGGTCAGTTGAACTGCTGAGCCAAGTCCATTTGAATTCGAAATGTGATTTTATTCATTCCAAATGCTGAATTTTCAGAACAATTTTCTGGCCGGGACATTTATCGCTAATTGGGATTGTTGGACACCAGAATTGTTGGGCCAAGTAATGAAAAGTGCTTGGCGATGGTAGATTCCATGCGACTGCAGTAGTGAAATTGTGTTGCCTTCAAACGTTTTTAGTTTCGGTACTCAATAATGAAGGTTGTCGAGGTTCCATGTATAGAAAGATAGTGTTGACATAAAACACGGTGTTTTCGGGAGTAGGCCATTTTTTGCTCGCATCCGCTAGCTGAACAAAATTAATGAGCAGCGGACAGATTAAGTGGAAAAATAGTGATCCCGAGCCTTATTCACGAGGAAAAGTATGTCAGTTATGCCCGGGATACCGATAGAATGGAACTTAACTTTTATCGAGTCATGCAAACTGATGAAATCCCTCAGCTTCTGACCGTATCACATTTGTGCTGTGATGTGAAGTCCCAGTTCGCATTTTAGAGCAACGCTCATGTAGCCCTTCGGAAGCTAAGAAACAGTTGTTTGTTTATTCGTTCATTTGGTCCACTACGGCATAACGGTTGATCACTACAAACCCTTACGGGCACACTTCACTTCACTGCCCCCTGCCTCGTTACGTTGCCAGTTGTCTGCTGCGACCTTATTCGGCGCTGTACTGCTCCCGGTTTTCTGGTTGAAGTTGCCAGTTCCCTTGATGGTCTCAGTGGTGAAATTCTGGTCTGTCATTTAAGATCTGCTTACTTGTGTCATTACGTCTGCGCTAGGTCACTGCCTAACGGCACGTCGCCGGATCCAGTTTTTCGCTGCCTACACCCAGTGCTGTTAACAGGATGTGTGTTTATGCCCGAATGATAGTCTAAAGATGGCTTGTGATGGCTTCAGACATTTCGATGGTAAACACAAATACTTCACTTCGGTAACCATCAAGGGGATTTTTCGACCGGAAATCTGACCATTTTTCATTGATTTCGTTAACAGGTAGGAAAAACGGGCAGAGTTGAACA
>LUCM01010469.1:5166-26743 GCA_008360955.1 Fasciolopsis buskii
CAAAATTATTGACTAATTGGAGCAAAGGCTGTGTGTGTTATGATGGATGTGTCATGATGATGGATGGATTGAGATGAGATGAATGATGATGATGATGATGATTGTGACAATGAATGTGGACCAGTGAAGAGCTCAAATGAGAATAAAAATTCGTGTATGGTATCGTCTGTGTGCGAGGTTGACCGGACGGTCTGATGTTTGCGAATAGAAAGCGAAGTCCGACGGACAGTCAGTCAAGCAAACTATCAAATGAAAACTCACCGTGTCTTAAACGAAAACTTCAAATTTCTGACCAACTTTTGTTGGTCCCTTGCAATCGGCGATGCTGGGAACTAGTGCACTGTAAAGAGGGAAGGAATAAATGATTCTTGCTAAACAGATAATGCTCGCTACAGAAAAAAGGATTTGCTTTTCCCTTCTAGTCCATCTCTAGAAAGTTAAACGTTCCTCCGTTTGAATACTTTACCACGTTCATCATAATCTGTTTACGGCATACTATTGCGGAATATTCTCGAATATTACCCTAACCTACTAACGTCTCATTCACCAGGTCAGATCATAATTCACAACGTGAACAAAACTGCCGGTCTTGTTGAACATTCGGCAGGTTCGACTTATTCTAATTGTTCTAATTGTAAGGTTCTGGATATTGTATCCCAAAACGCAGAAACGAAACGTTTCCTATGAAGGTTTGACGCAGAAATTTATTTTATCCAACTCACGTACAGATCGAAAACATGCTAGGCTGCTTTGTTTGATGCATGTCATTTTCGCCACCCTGGGAACGATTCGACGATGACAGTGATAAGTAGTCATCCCGGTAAAGAAATTGAAAGCATCGTGACGGGCAGAAAAGCCCCGTTGATCAAGCCATATTTAAGGCGGTATAACTGTGACCCACCCAATGATTCATATTTGATAACCACGTTTAACTTACATATGGTGCAATCAAAGATTATATGAAAATTTACTGCTACCTTGGCTCTCCAATGTCCCCCGCCTAATATCGGTTGGACGGTTGAGTATTCTCCTTGCATTCCACCCATCACATATCTAGCCATCACGATGAAGTCTACTCCGTTTTATCAGCCGACGGTCCTGTCGTGTGTACATCATACCAGTTGCATGCTATTGAAAATGAGATGGATCCAATTTAACCGAGAATGTTTGCTGGTTCTGAATGTCCTGAACAAGTACAAATGGACTTGGAAATGAAAAGGTGGAGTGCGCAACTTAATTTACTTTAAATATACGAGTGTGAGTTGAATCAAGAATGATTTCTCCTATTCGCATCTTATACGGGACTGGAACCCAACTGGATGCGTGAAAGTCCGTGAATCACCTGGTCGAACAAAAATGGTTGCTTTTGATGATGGTGACTGAAGTGCATTTGGATAGAATGGAACATCGGTAAACATGTTTTATTTCGGCGAGATTATAAACGATGGGTTGAATGTTCAGAAACCTGCTTGAGTTTTGTTAATTTTATTCAATTGATTTTGGAACAGTTTATTTAAGCACGTGTGAAATTCGATGAACAACGGAGAAACCCAAATCAATATCCTGCCAGGGCTAAATCGATGATACCAGTTGACAGAAATTCCAGTGTTCGGAGCCAACCACGGGAGACTTCGATCTGACGATTACGGCGACGTCTGTTTCGTCATTATTGATCATAATTCGACAAGAAACATGTTGACATCCTTGATTGCAGCATTTCGGGAAGCCAATGGCAATAGTATCCCCGATTATGTGCTATTCACCTACCGCTAACCAAATAAACCTAAAGTCGTATTGAGAAAACGGGTATAGCGAAAAAGCTTGCTTGCGATAACTTCGTGCTTGGGCTAATAAAGTATTTTGCATAGAGCTACACTTGATGGTCATATGGTCAGATATACATATGATAATATATTTATATATATATATATATTTATATGTGAGCAGAGGAATCACTAACGGTCCACTTAGCCCTCATTATCATATGGAGAACTTTCCACGAGATAAGAAACGTCACTTGGTTATTGAGAATAATTCATGTTTCCCATAAATATTATTGTGTGGATCTTCAAAATCGTATATAACCGGAGATCGAGTAACCATATTGACGACATAGTAAGAGGGAAATTTTACCGCTTCGAAGAAACTCTCTACATATCATTTCCCAAATCAAGCGCAACAAGTTGTTGAAATAGTTCACAATGCGAGTACACAACTTCATGCAACAAATCTGAAGAATGAATCCGACGTCTACCGAGACGACGAAACTATTCCCGACATTTACAAATGTGGTTGGTCTATCCAAATCTTGAGTGATAAACTAATTTAAGTGCCCGTTTAAGCTACGAGCACTGAAATAAACGTTAACTTTATTTTTCACTAGTAGTTAGATATCAGCTTCTGGCTTGTCCCTGTTTTGTTATTTGAACTAATGGAAACAATTAGCGTTTGATTTACGTTCAGTGTGCATCCAACTACTTCAAACATCGCGAATCACCAGGGAACAAAACGAGGCTCTCGCATTAGTTATTCACAACCATAGAGGTTTACATATTTTCACGCATTCATTTGAACCATCCACAGTCAGTATACTTCTGTTCGTGAAAGGAGGAATAAGTCGTTCATTGTATGAAATATTATCAATAAATGAATCTTATTAAATTAGATTATCTATTCATCAGCTCATCCCTAGTTTCGATAAGGAGACATGCGAAGCTGCTTCCACCAATTCACTGTCCTTGAAGTTTACAAATTCATCACGTTCAGAACTCCAGCGGCAATCAGACGGAATGAATACATACTACGTTTGGTGACCTATAGATTGTAATATCCTTTTGAGGACGGAAATGACGGATCGGACTAGAAGAAACCACTGGAACCCATCACATTGTGTTCCAAATACGTCTAAGCAAACGCTATTTTATGTGGGGGAGAAGAGTCGGCCTCCGGTATAACATACCCAGCAATTTCGAATTACGTTGTCCACGTATCACGAAAGTGGAAAACGCCCAGATCAGAACAAGTTACAGCATCGACCGTGGATAGCCGCTTCTGTAGTGTGTCGGCGTTGAATTTTTCAACCTGCATGCTCGCTACTCCCAAATGTTTTTGACTACTCGAGTTGGATAAATAAGCAATATCGCTTAGTGAAAATAAAAACAAATTTTGCTGACGTTAATTTTCCTCACGAAACGATTAACTCACTAAATAAATTTAGCGATGAACAAAAAATTCATACTGCCTGAGGCGTTCAGGATTGACGTAGAGTTACTTGTCGCCACTATCAACGCTTGAATAGTCGCGCAGTTGTTCCAAAGTGGGACTAACGGAAGACGACAGGAAAGGAGAGGATTTCAATATCATTTCATTTATCCATGTGATTGCGGTGCAGAGATGCGAGTAGTAGGTCACGAATTGTCCTTCACTTATTGATTTCCAATCAGTGGGTCAAACTTGTGTGTCAGGATGTCGATTCAAGCTAACCAGTTTGTGCAATCCCTGAGAAAATTGTGCCCGTTCGCAATGAGAAACCTATCTTGGTGTCATATTCGAAACTTGCTCTGCAAAACAAGTGAAAATTCCAAAGCGACTTAGCAGATGGGTAACTTAGATCTATGAGCATAGGTTACATTGTGGTTTGGGTTAGCTGATGACGGCCTAATTAGAAACAAACAATTCCATCCAGGAGTATTTTTCCGCTCACATGGACTTCCCCCACATCATTGAATCATGAATGCTGTGTCAAATGCGCTGCGGAGGCGAACTCAAATTTTCCCGAAGTAACGCGTGTTTTACCCTGAGACGAAGATTTGCAAATCGTTCATCATTTTGAGTGACATGGGCATATTCACACTAATGTGAGTCATTCACTGTGAGCCACTTGTGTAATGGACGACATGTGTTCACTGGGAATAAATCTGCAATCAGTAATCATTGCGTAAAACTTCCTTATATATTTTGACATGAATTCGTTGTGGCGTACTCAGTACAGTTTCTTCGGAGCAGAATTGGGTCTCGTATTAGTACATGAGTTTGAATCTCGACTAAAAGATGGAATTCTACATTTGAATCCATTCCAATTCATACCCCGTATTAAATGAGAGTATATTATACAATTCCTCGTTCATGCCGAACTTGGGCCGATGTCAGGAAGACAGGCAAAACTACACCAATAATATTGGGGAGAACAGAATGGATATGAAGATCGAATCAAGAAGAGACAATAATTCATGAGCACTCTGTTACAGAATAAAGTTACCCAAACAGTGAGATCGGAATTATTTTCCGAATTTCGGTCTCTCCTCTAATCAACATTTTGATAAGCTCATGCCCGGTCGTGTATATTGAGAACTTTCCAAATTAGAATCTACTCTCGTGATCATGAATTTGGTACACATCCAGTAGGTGCATTGGCAGTAACAGTTTACTCGCTACCAACCACTTGGGAATACGTTCCGAAATCTGCAGACAAATTCTTCGGTTTCCTTTAGCAATGTATGTGTCACCGTAGTTGTTGGTAAACTGAGACATGAGACGTAAGGCAGATCGGAACATCCAACTAGATCCATCTTGCTTCCTGGTAGTTGGGAGGATGTGAAGATCAGCGGTTGAGAATGTGCTGTCTATGGTCCAGCTGAGTTTGTGAACCCGATCGTTCTGAATATGGATTCCCTTGAAGACCTGTCTAATGTACACGACTTTCTTCGTTGTTTTGTAGATTGGGTCAATCTCATGTTTTGGTTGATTTTGAAAATCGGAGAATCTTCCTGGGTAACCATTGCAATTGAGCGTTATGTGAAGGGCTCGACTGAAAAGAGCCAAACGGTATGATAACATCCTGGCATTTTTCTTTCTCTATCTTTCCAAGTTAGAACATTGATTGTTTGAGGTTGTTATTGTGCCGTCCTCCAAATTGTTTACCGAAAGATAAGAAGTCAAACCACTAGTGGATCAACGGCCTCTTACCAACAAGTGCAATAGTGGAATGAATTCTGGTGCAGGGCTCAAGCGATCCTCGTGTGACTAGCACAAAGACATTTGGCCAACCGTTAGTGCATATGATTTAAATCTCATACGGTCTTAGGTGCTAGCAGAACAGCTGCATCATGTTCCAAATCAAAATGTGAAAATACAAAATTGACCTTATTCGATCTTAGAATTTCTCTTTTGCTGAGGCCGTATGCAAGTGGCCGAATCACTATGCTTCTTGTTACTAGCACAAAGCAAGCGAGATTACTGAAGATTGACGAAGCGGTTGCCTCAAGGCAATGAATAATTCGTCCAGTCTACTGGAAGAAACGTTAGGAACTGGTCGCATTTATTCTCTGTTCCGGTACCCTTTTTGAACTTCCATCCTGAATCACCAAATCCAATCATCATTCCAGTCCCAGTGGGTCACACTGGGTCAGTTCTCCCGGAAAAACAACTACGCACCAAAAAATGATGATTCTGCGTAACGGTACTTAAATTATGACAGTAGGCAAACTGATGAGAATCACTGAATTGGTGAACGATCAACGGTAGTTTTGTTAAAATTATGAACGGAAATGGTAGGATTGATTTGAGAGTAGCAGTATGGCTTGATCGAATTGCTTGAAGCTACTGAGCAAATGAATGGTACACAGTTGTCTCCATTACATCCTTCGCGTACTGATCTATCTTCTTGTCATTGGCAAGTATCCACTCGTTCAAAGCATGCACTGATTTTCTCGAGCACTAGTGTTCATCACTATTCCACTGTTCCGCACGCACCTGACGCGCATTCTGGCTAAGAAGGAAGCATTTATGAGGCAGATGCATTCGGACATTCATGAATGGATTATTTCGTCTAGTGTGCAACGTCTATCTTCTTACACGTTGACAGTGTTAGTTTTCCTTATAGTGCTCATTAAGCCATTTTCTCTCTTTTGCTTTTGGCTAAACTGTAACTGTTTTAATGTGCAGAATTCTCTCATACAATTCAATAAAATGCACTACACTCCGACACAATATGAAACCAATTTGCATCACAGTTGTCTACAATGTTCTTACACTGAACACTAAGTACTGGTTTAACTATACTTGCTCGAGACTGCTCTGGGGATAAACAGGCCGTCATTTGTCCTCTGCCGTCTTGCCTGCCTCTCATTCGCTCGCACATCAATTCGGTTAGTGGAATTCGGTTAGTAGCCTGAAATGTTCGTCCTTGATATATACTAGCAACTGTTGCAATTAGGCATGTTCCATTTAGGGACAGTTGTTCGTTATTTCATACTTTTTATCCTGTTCTCACAGCATTTCATATGGCTGAATCACGGAGGCTTTTCTGTTCGTCACGTGACTTCCATTTCTCTATCAGTTTGTGCAAGTATCACACTTTCATATGGATTAATCCTTAAATGACAGACAGTCTTCCTGGAATCGGTTCCATAGTGGCTAACATGACATGCGTCAAACAAAGCAGCCCAGCATGATTCTCTGTCCTGTTTTGAGTTGGACGAAACAAATTTCCAAATCAAATCTTCATCGGAAACGTTTCGAATCTGCGTGCTGGGATAGAAAATCCAGAACCATATGGTTCAAACTTAGTTTAATTTTTACTCACGTTCCCACGGTGAAAACTCTGAATGTATATCTAGTGCTGGTAAATAATCAAGTCTCCCGTTAAGGGGGCTATTGGGTCTTATGTCTAAGTTAACGATTAGATACGCTTCCTGGAAGACAAATGAGACTGGATGCATTTATTTGACACCACGTTAAGTGAAACAAGACATGGTCTAATCGGTTAAGTAATTCTCAAAATTCTTCCCAGACGCGAATAAAGGTGAGCATACTCAACTGCATAATTTCGAGAGCCACGGAAGATTCGTTTATCAAAAACGCTAGAGAACGTTTCATCTTATGGGTGACAATCTCATAAATAATGGTATCCTGAAGCAATCTTTTCCAGAAAATTTTGATGACTCAACCGTTTCGCGTCCGAGAGACTGGCTGAAAATAACTATTAAATCAAAGCAGGTGAAATTTTGCGGTTTATTTACAAATTCAGAAAACGTGGTGAAACTTCAACATGTGTATTGTGTGAACTGGGACACACTTATCTCATAATCATAATTGTCATAGTTGCTGCCATTGCGCATCCGCTAATGGCCATCCCCCCGCACACACAAAAGTGCAAACGCCACAGCTCTATCCACTTTCACCACCGTCGGTCTCCAATAGGCAGTTGAATTTTTATCTTATCAGACGATTTCAATGGAAACGGAGTAAAGCCACTTCTTCTATGAATGTTTGCTGTGAAATAGTTCAGTAATTTCGAATCGCATTTCGTGCCTGTCTTGCTTACAAATGTTACCAGAGTATCAGTCACAATCAGCAATGTAAATGCATTGTTAGCTTTTTCATTTTGAGATTGAAAAAGATGCACGATCACCGTGGGTTGGTGCCCATTCTCCCAAACGGAACATTTTCTTCGATGATGACAGATGTCTGACGTTTGCCGGGATTGTTTGGGAGAATCTACAAGAACATCTTATCCAATCTCCCAAAGGTTGATAAATAGAACACATCGCACCAAACTTCATCTGCCTATGCATGTAAATGCCAGTCCTCCAACAAAAATCGGGATTATCAGGGATGATAGTATTTCTTGATTGGCCACTGATTATGCAGCACCTGGTAGAGGTGTTTGCTTGAGAACCCCACTCGGCCGAAGTTGCTTCGGCCAAGTCTTCACTTTGTGTTAAATTTTAGGATAAACATGACTTTCGCAACCTCACAATCTTTGTCCTTCTTGATGTGAAAGCTGCGTTTGACTCAGTTAAATCTCAAGCTTGATCAGTGTGCATTCAAAACATCTAACGTTTGGTAGTTTCACCTTCTGGACTAATCTTTCATCTCAGACGGTTCTACGTAGTCTCACTTGGGCCCAGATTCGGGCATTTAGAATCAAATCTTTCTGTCACCTCGAACCATTTGGCATTCTCTATTTTTATGTATTCAATTCGAAATCACATGTTGATATTCTACCCTCTGTTTGGTTTCCCCGGATAATTTCCGTCCATCTGTACCCATGTCAAGTAGGCCCCATGCTTTTTATAGTTGATTCTACTTTTGTCCTCCTCGAGTCATTGTCTCTATTGCCTTGTCTAACCAAAACCGATCCGTGCTTATAAGTCGATTACACTCACAAGACTACCTCAGCCATCCGGCGTGTCATACCAGTCCGTTAACGTTGAGGAAATGATTATTCAATGAAAACATTTGGGTGGGTAAAATGTAGGGAGTCCGCTGAGAAACTCACTAAAACGGAATGCTCATTGTGAACACTAGAGGCTTAGTTGAAATAAACATTTCCAATACTGAAGTTGAATGTACATGTGTCTCGTTCTCAGCGTTTCTGTGATTTGGCAGATTGACTCACCCGAATGTGAGCCTGGGTGCTGTTTGCTCACAGTCTAAGTCACGAAGCACAAAACTACATTAGTACAAGTATAGCAGAAGTTACGGGGACAGAGTTTCCAGTGAGAATCTTTTTGGTGCTGACGAACACAAAAGGCCAAACAGACAACATTAGTCAAGATGACAGGTGGTACTTCTGTTGCACAGCTTTGTGGCGTAGAAAGCTGTAAATTTTCAATTTGTGCCAGTTCTCATTCAGGTTTGCAATGCTGAATTCAACTATTCTCATTGGCGATTAAATTGATGATTCTGAGGCAAATTGATGTGTTCATCGAACAATGTTTTTTTTCTTTTTTTCCTGTAAATTTTTTTTGTTTATCACATGTCTCTTTTGCATATAGTTAGTTAGATGTATCACGCAATTATGAAATCTTTTTGATAAATCATATCATCAAAAACAATATATGTTCTACAAACGACGAATAACTCAGTGTTACTTCTTGTGTCTTCAGTCCTGAAGAGAGCATGGTTGCTTAAATTTTCATGAGACTTTTTTGTTATGACCAGGTTATGTGTGCAGTCATACATCCTCGTTGTATTTTCACTGGTTATATTGGAGGAACGGGAGAAAATTGATTACAGAAAAATGTCATTGGTCGACTGCACTTCAAAAGGTTTTCAATGTTTTGGTTTTAATCAGTATATTTGATTGATCCTAGTTGAAAATATTGTGCAAAAATAATTAGACAGGTAGTTTGCAAGCACGTGAGTTATTTTACTACAATGTCTTGCAGCTATTTATGTGCTGGTGTGGTGAGGAACGAAGGGGAGTTTCAGGGTTATATAAGCTTGAATCTAAGAATTCTCGGCCCTTCATGAACAACGAAATGTTACATTTCTTGTTCATCTGTTCAGTTTTTATTAAGTCTTTTAATTCTGGTAAGCTGCTGATAAGTTTGCTCCTCTTTTCAGAAGTCTTGCGTCCGTGGCCTTTAAATTAACCCCCTCAATTTTACTTTCTTTTTGCTAGCGGCTTGCTTTGATGATAATATACCTAACACGCTATATGCCACTGTCAATGAGAAAAAGATACTTCTGTCAGAACTTTCCGCTACTAAAAAATGTAACTGGACAATTACAAACTATCCAGCAGATGGAGCAGCAGATGCACGAATCCTGATTTATTTCAAAACTTATGGCGTGAGTTATGAAAAAACACTAACTGTATATTCCGTCAGGATCTTGAAGTCAAATTTTACTTCAAGTAATATCCTCACTTTGGTTGCAGGCGTCGGATCCTCATTCGTGTGTGCGGATACGCGACTTGTCAGATCAAGCAGAAGAAATTATATGTGATAAAACTGACCAAAACATTTTCGAGTCAAGCGGAAAATCAGTCTTGCTGTTCTACCCTGAATTCGATGCAAACGGCTTTGGGGTAGAAACCCCTATTTATTACAAACTGAGTGAGTTCATAATTTGAAAACAGGCATAGGTTGTTCTAATAAAGGACGGTGCGAGCTAGTATTAGGAAATCTATACATTTTTAGTAAAAACTGAGCAATATTTTTCTTTTTAACTTTTAATGTTACTTTATCTCACTTGGTATAAAAATACTAAGTAATAAGGTGCTCATATATTTGGAATGAATCGGACAGCTCGTCTTTCCCTCCATTCATCACAGAAAGAGGTCTTGGCTAAACAGGCTTATAAATGCAAACAAAAGTCGATAAAATCAAGGCGGCTTTTCTCACTTGCATTTCACGCCTTCTTCCGGGATGTGATTTGAATATGCCCAATGCCGCTCCCTTAGATATAGTCAGTAAAAAAGGAATGTGCACTAACCTCTTCTACCTCAAAGACAAGTGCGTTGGCAGTGACCCCGATTTGAAAAATCACCGAAGTTTATTCCAAAAGTACAACTGCACCATCAGCACCATTTGTGTCAGTGCAAGTGCCGAACAACGACATGAAGATTTGCGTAAAGCTGAAAAAGAACGAATTCGTTTTCAAGTTTTGCCATTCAGTGTGATCTGTTTTTATCAAAGCAGTTATTAACCACTGTGATCTCAGCCGAATACCGTAGAAATATTTCAGTTAGTCTAATGCTGATGGGAAGTTTGTTCAGAAGATGTGCTTGTTTTCTGTGTGTTTTCGAAAACGATGCACTAATGTTAAAATATTTGTTTCGTTTCATTTCTATGGACTGACCAATTCGACTAACGTTACGTTAAAAAGAAGAATCAATATAGCCGTAGCTGTAATCGCAAAACTGTGGGGTATTTGATTGTCCTACCATGCCGTTCTGTAAAGACATTAAAATTTACAGATAATACGGCGGTTTTAGATTGTTAGACATAATGGAATAAACTGCTCTTTTTCTTTAGGCAACCCCATTGGTAGTGCTTGCGGTGAAGCAAAACTGACTGCCGAAAACACATCAAAAACCCTATGGGTTTACGTCGGCACCAACTGCTCCTGGTTACTCTCAGCAAATTCCACGGGATCTGTTATGGTATATACGAAAAAAACTAATGTAAGTCATATGACGAAAGTTTTCCGTTGTATTGCATTATTTGACAGATTCGGCAGCATTTAAGCGGCAGTATAATGAGCTATTTTCTTTTTTCACTTATTATTATTTCAATGCTCCAACTTCAAGATCACATTGTTTAAGTGGATGGGTAAATTTTGCCTGCGGCAGTGCTTCTCCTATTTTTAAATGGTTCGCACGGCTACAAAAGAATTGAGTGCAAATGTTTGACTGATTGTCATGTGATTGTATCAAGAAAAGCATTCACTAGTTCATTATGGAAAACCATGGTTGCCCTGTCCAGGTACATCGTCTCGGTGAATGCAAGTCCACAGCAAGGTGCATCGACCCAGAAGAGATGATTGGCATTCTAGCATCATAGTCACGAAGTTAACGAAGCTTATTTTCAACTTACTACCAAAGGTCAATTATGTGCTACAGCTAGTTTTGGACCACCACCAATCTGTGATCTCGGTGGCTGAATTCGTGCAGAGAGTTTGTGTACAGCGGATGCTACACGTATCCCTCAGAGAACCGTCTGATTTGAATTAGCTTTGCATTATGAGCAGCGATTTCGGTTCTTCTAAACTACTGATAAATGTTTACATTTTAACGATCTTGTTGCCTCTGGTCTGATATGAACCGGCGATGGTCACCCAGCCGCTAAGACGTCTGAATCAAAATATTTCGTTTCAAATTCACATGACGAATCAGTGTCAATAGATATGGACAAACGGTAGTTTCCCATAAAAATCAAGCAGTTAGGGAGATTCCTCTTGTTCGTTAACGAACTGAGCGCAGATCTTGCAAGACTAATGGTTTTACAGTAGGATCATATTTTACAATGTAAACCAAGGCATCCAGATACTGCCAACAATTTATTTTAATGCTTTGCATCAATTGTACACCTTGCAGAAGCAAGGTGTACACAGGCCCAACAATTAACAGAACATTTTATGGAATTACAATTTACTTTTTAATTTTTGGGAAATTCCGAAAATATCCGCTGTCATCAGCCGTCTGCAGTTTACAGAATCCCGAAAACTCTAGTTTGCTTGGCAGAAGTCCAAAATGACGTCATTAGAAAGATATCAGTCACGGAACTTCAGTATTCTATTGTTATTGGCATTTCCAAAATACAGGGCACTCAACGGTGTGTGCAAGTGACAGACGCTGCCGGTGAGATGGATACGTCACTTTGTACAACAGAAGATTTTTCCGTTAACCCATCCTACCAGCCCGTCACGATTACGTATTCCACATCCAGTGATTCATCAACAATCAACGAAACGTTCCCCCTTTTTTACAGGATCGGTAAGTTCAAACCTTACATCATCAACTTTCAGTGCAGAATCTATGAAGTGATTTTATTATAAAATTCGAACTACTTTCTTGGTTTCAAACCACTAACTTATTTACATTTCTCATCTAGTATTTTCATTGCTTGCAACTTGCTATTGTTCATCGGCTATGACTGCCATCGCATTAGTTTTCCCAAGAATTAAGCAAACATTTTAATAGTCCTTGTGAATAGTTTTGATTTTAGGCCAGATAAAAAATTAACCACTTGTTTATTTTTAGACAGGATACAGAAACTATAAGGCACAATAGCTTGCTTAAATTCTACCAATTCGCAAACTTTATGCAGCTAATTGCGGCGAAGACAAGATGCAGGTGTCAGACGAAGAAAAATCTTTCAGCGTCTACAGCGGGAGCGGAGATATACCGAACGACCATGTATGTTCTTGGTTCATCAAGAAGCAAAAGGGAAGGCCTTTTCAAATCAAGCTGATTCAAAATAGCGTGAGTTTCTCTGCGAAATAAACCGTTACCAGAGAAAACCTTGGTCGTCATTTCTTTAACTGACACGTTGAACGAATTACAGGTAACGCGTCATTCATTTGGACCACTTTTTCCTTCTGCTCCAACAGGAACAACATCAGTGTGTATCGGTGGACTGTGACAACTTCGAAACAATTTGTACTAGTGAATTCGAGAAACATAAGATTCAATGCACCATTTCGGCAAATGTGAGGTTTCCACCAAATAGCTACGCGAAACAAATGAAAAATTTCCAAGTGTTCTACGGGCCAGGTAAGCAATTTCAAAATCACCTAAAACGTTACTACAATCGAACAAAAACTTATGTCATAACACTAAACCACGGCAATAGTCACTGTCAATAAGCCCAAAAATAAGGGCGACCGAGAAGTGTTGTTCGCAGATTCGCATAGAATTACCGCAGCAAAAAATGTCATCGGTCAAACGCAGAATATACATGAGGAACATAGAAACACTCGGTCTATGTGCGAAGTATCAGTTTAGGTAATTGATCTCACATTGAACTGTTTTTGTTCCGCCTTTCTTACATCATCCAAACTAGCAATACTGAAAATGAGTTCATTGCTAATACCGCTGCGGCACCGTCTTTTTCAGGTTTCAAAAGAGTAAAAACAGAGGCACTTCAGAGTGCTACCAAATGTTATTGCTATTCTTAATCATTTATGTAAAGCCTTTTAGGATTCACACAAAAGCCAGCTATCCTTTATTATTAACGAGAGTAAAGTTTACATTTTACTGAAAACAAACTGGTTTTATTGCCATACATAAAGCAGAGGCTTCTCTGTTGGCACACAAAGGATTGTGTTGTGCAATCCAGCCAAATTAACTTTACTCGATGTTAAAATGTTCGGACTATAATTGCAGACCAAAAGTTTGAAATTGAATTTGGACTATGTGCCCCACACCTATTCTATGTGCTGCGGGGATGTGTTCTGACAACATTTTGTGTTATTCTTTTATGAGTCCTTCCACTACAAATCCCAACGTCATTCAAACAAATATACCAGATGCAAAGGACAACACGTCAGTTGACAAGATTCAAGAGGTTCACCTTAACCATTCCTGCTGTTTACAGATTACAGGTGTTGACAGCCTGGAGCGCCTGGCCCAGGTTTACGGCGCACTTCATTGAAATTACCGTCACCCTAGAAATCCAATGTAATAAAGACTGTTTTCTTTGTTACGTTTGTACAAGACTATTCTTCAACTTCAAAGTGAATAAGAAAGTCGATGCTCCACCGAATATTGACCGGTTCATGTTATTTTAAGTGGACAGAGTTTTTTGTGATGATATTTAAACTTTTGTAGTTCAAATGTCCAAAATGCCAAAAAATCGATAACTATTATCTTAGAGTAGGTGGACCAAAGTGGACTTCAAAAACGATTAAATATGCTTAGATGTATCCCGGAAAATATATTCCCTGCTGGTATTCAGCCAGTATAATGTGGGCAGACTCTGGTTGATTCGTTAGGATTTCCAAAGACTTCTGATTCAAATAGTTTGTTTGCAGTTTTTCATAGCAAAGTATTATATTAGACAAATGCATCACACGGATCAACAGAGAAAGACGCAAAATGTTTTATGTCCTATCCTATTCGGTTCGTTATTAACCCCGTCAAACTTAACTGAGTGAAAGAAACTCATTTGCAGTAAATCCAAGGACGACCACATTGCTTAAATTTGCAATGTAAATAACTGGCAGTGAAACATGAAAATGAGTCAACAGCACGTTTTATGTAACAATCACAACTTCGTTCGCTGTCGCATTCATTGTCGAAGACAAGAATGTTTACTCAAGGTAAAACATTAGCATTCACATTACCGATGAGGAAAGCTTCAAAATTTCTTATATTTTCATGCACATAGAAGTAGTACATACCTTAGAAGTCCTTCTCATATAGTCACGAAACCAGACAAACAGTCAAATAAAAATGAACAAAGAATGGCCACATCAGCGATCAGTATTCACATCTGCCATCAACTCAGCGGGTGAACAGTGATGAACAGTTAGTAGTAATCGTCCATGTGCATGATTGGGAAATGTCAACATACAGTTACTGAGCAAATACACAGATGGAGTACCACTAATAAGCATGCCAGAACAAAGTTGTGATCTATTACAACAAACAGACAAATGACGCGAACGAATGCAAAACAACTAACACATTTCAGCTGAAATTGAGAGTTCGTTCGATGTGCATCATTCGGCAGCACTCGTTCCTACCAATGCTCAATAACAAACCTGCCTAATATGATCGTCAAAATGTTGCCTGAAACTTATAGCTCCGATGCGAGACTCCAATACGTGTCATTTTCTCGTCACTTCATCAATCTTGAGCTTAGAAAATCTGTTACTGTACACGATTTCATTGTTATATCGATTAAGCCTTGCATTTACATAATAGACGATTGTAGGCATAATTCGCACATTAAACCAGATTGCTCGTGTTAAAACACAAAGTTGTAAAAGCATGAAACGGAGAAGGAAACGTCAGGATTTACTCAAACATGCTTCTAACTAGTATGAGTAAACATTAACGAGACCGAGAATTTCATCCCAAATGAAAACGCGCCAAGCGAGTTACGCGATCATCAACAAACAGCAGCACATACTGACCACGAGTCCCCGACCAAATTCGAAAACGCGGTTTCGTCATATCGTATTCTGGATTCGTGCTCATCACACTGTATTGCCAACAACAGTGCATTCAGTTGTAGAAAAAATCCAGTCACGATGACATACTCGACAGATGCAGATATTAACGAGGTGACGAATTTCATATTTGCTTATAGGGAGAAAAGTTGTTCAGGAATATTGGATTCGACGGTCTGATCAAAACAGGATTGTGCAAGCTGTCCTATGCGCCCAGTATTTGGATCGACGCAGTTTAAGCAAACCTTATTTGCACAATAAATCATTAGGACAGAAACAAATCTCCATCAATTGTTATTTGAATTGGTACAAATATCTACTAAGTCACCGTCGTAACTCTTCAGCTAAGGAAAATGTAACAAAATATCTTACAAAACCTGTTGTCATATGTATCACACAAATAATACGACATCGATAACCGAAGGGTAACAATTCAGGTGGATTTTATTCAAAGCCATCCAGTCATTTCATGCATAATCTTCCCATCCTCATTTCCATACCAAGTGCAAAATACTGACAGTGTAGAAGAATGTACAAAAACTACTCTCAACGCGACTGAACAGAAGAAGTCCTTCGACGCGTACCGAGAAGGCGAAAATATTCCCGACGATTATCAGTGCCAGTGGGTAATCACAGACTCAACAAACATGCCAATCCAAGTGTCAATTGAAATTGTCAAAGATGACGTGAGTCAATCCACTTTACTTCTCACCCGAAAATTAACGAAGTTTGCTGTGATCTAATCCTAATTTGTAAACCCAAGTCAGCGGGATAACCATACCAATAAAAACCGGTGCCTATAATAATAATAATAACAGCTGAAATTCTGTGGCAGTAATAAGGAGCAAACATGGATCTGCGCTCCATTAAACAAAAAGTGTAAATTCACCATTTTATCAGCTACACAATAAGATTTTCGACAGCAGTCGAACGTTGCCAGCTGTTCTAACTGGACAAATAACGGTTCAGTCGTAGAAATAAACAAAATAGACAGCGACAAAAGAGATTTTGACGAAGTACTACTTCCTAAAACGATTCATCCACTAGTTATATCCGGGTTTCTAGACCAAAATCATATGGTGGAGGTAGGTCAGCACTCAAAATGAAATAAAACAGACTTGGCAGTACCCGGATATGGCAAAAGGGAAACAACTGAGGACGACAAAAATTGAGGAGTTTCATGCATCTATGTAAGTGTGGTTGACAGATACGATGGGCTGACCATGATTCTTTCCTCATTTGCAGACCGCAAATCAATGCGTCACGATCATGTGTGATAGTGACACCGCAGGGAGACCAGTCTGTGCAATTCCAGAGAAGAATATGGTCATGTGCAGTGAGAAGCCTGTCATCGTGTCATATTCGAAGTCAGAATCCGCCAAGCAAGTTGGAAACTTCAAGGTGACCTATCAGTTGGGTAAGCTAGTTGTATAAAGTATGCTACCCAGTGGATTGGGTCGACTGACGATAGTCAAGTAAGTAACACGGACGTTCTACCTACCGGTATTTGTGGGCTTTCATGGACGTCACGCAGATTACAGAACCATGTCCGTCGTATCAACGGAGGTGCGGAGACACGCCCATGTGTCCTTGAAAGACCACGTGTTTCACTCGGGTTTAATGTTTACAGATCGTCTTTGATTTTAACAGCCATGTCATTGCCTACATTAGAGGACACCGGTTGCTTCGGTATGCAAAACGTAATTATAGCTAATTATAAGGGGTGTGGCAGTAGAGGATTGCGCCTCGCCACTATAAATGAGTCAACAACTTGATTGGAAGAAAGAACTTTCACATTTGGACCCTTTTAAAACTGTACTTCTTATTAGTCAACAGCGGTTTGTGTAGTCTTAGCGCAAGGTTGAATCTGGACCGAAGTGAATCAGTCTGTGTGACAAACATGTTGGATAAGTCTACTGCCGCGAATCCTACCAAGTCACCTCTTTAAACTGAGATTCACTGGCGAGTGATCACCCAAACGTACCACGGGATCCATCTGTATCTACACGAAGGTTAAAATCCTGAATGAAACCGAGTATTTTCTAATCTTTTCATATGAGGAAGCAGTCGTTGTTGGTGGCAGGCAAAACATGAAGATAGAGTAGACTGTACCAACAATGCTAGGAACAGCGGGATAACTAATAAGAGCAGAAGGTAGAGGAAAAAGTAGTCAGCATTGTTCTACGCAGCAGAGCTATCAAAACGATGAGATTCGGACTAGTTACCAAATTTCACTCTTTTCACACTGATATTTTAAAAAGTTTAAGCCAAACGTATAGACTAAGAACTTTCCAAATTGCATTGTCCTCTCATGATCATAAATTGAGATAATATCCATTGGCCTTTATTCCAAACGATCGAAATGAAGACTGCTGGAATCGAGTACACCACGACATCATTCTGCCACAAGGCAGGTGAAACCTCGTGGTGCGGTTAATCCGCAAAATCCATCCTCTTCCGCTTTTCGAACTATATTTAGCATTACAATGTTGTACATTCGCAAATCAGTTGGCACAAATGTTCGTGATTTATAGGCATAGGTTAAAGTCGGCCGGATTTCGAGGATGCACAGACTCGAATGCATGAGCAAGAACCTTATTTTAAACGTCACTCTTTTAATTCAACAAGCGGGCGGCAGATACAATGACAACAATGTTCACTATCCCAGATGTACGCCAGCCCTTATTCCAATTGATATGGTTCCAGTGCAAAGCATATTGATAACTGCTTAGAAATATCGGAGAAAACAACTTAACTGTCAAGTTCCGACATTGTCTGACGGACAAAACTTTCATCTTGTTTAAAATAAACCAGTTAAACAAAGTGACGAAGCCCTGAACTGCTCGAGCACACAATTAAATGCGACCGAAGTGGAAGGCACGTTCAACGTTTACGGTGATGGCAGCACCATCCCGGACAATTACCAGTGTCAGTGGTCCATTCAAAGCTCGGCTGATAAGGATATTCAAGTGTCCGTTAAGATTACCGGCAAGGAGGTAAGCCAAAACATATTAATTCTTCTGTGGCTCCTCACAGTTTTTACAATGACAGTTCAGTAATGGTCGGACTCAAACGCAAGTAATCTGGCCTATCCACTTTGCTTGTCTACTGACATCTGCTCTCCATGTATAACATTCCTTCAGCCAGTAGATTTCATCTTGTTTTATGTTACTTGACATAAGCCCGAATTTTTTTCCATCACTTGGATCTAGAAGATGGAGAGCGACTTGGAAACGTTCTCTAAAATCTTGCTTCATGGTTTTCAATTTCATGTTATTGCTCTTCAGTATTCTACTCCTATCGGAATAAAATAAATGACTTCAACTCGTTCGTAAATCTCTGATATTGCCTTAATATTTCTGCAGCTGAAACAGTCATGCTCAGAGAACTCCACGATTTGCACAACATGTAGTTTGCAAACATGTCTTGCAAGTTGCGTCGTGGTATGGGTGGCCTTGTAGTGAACAAAAAATAACTGATCTATTGGTCCGTCACAGATTGGACATGTTCAGATGTGGTTGTTTTGGACAAGCCAAAGGGCAGCTACGCTAATCTGCTCTCACTGGACACGCAACCAATTGGAGAGACAAAGCGAACCAGAACATCATATTCTCAGTTGCGGCTGTTTTATGCACGTTAATTGAGCAAAACTGAAGTGACTGAGGACTGGAAAAAAACATGCTGTGGAGAGTTTGTTTCTAACAATAGACACGCCAGGGGAGATGATCTGAAAGAATGCAGTAACAAGCACAGTATTACTAAACATTGTTATTGGGGCTAGTGAGCCTGAAATCACGTGCTGTGAAACACTCCATTTACTATAGCAGTGTTTGTCTATCGATGAATCGTAGGTTTTGCTATCACAGATACGGATCCGTTATTTGTCTCATCGATGCCATCGATCCCTACTCCAGATTACGTGCAAGCTGCTACAGGCTTCGTACAAATTAAACGGTGGCATTCAATAAAAATCTGTCGGGAAGGTAATCGAATCTGTCAGAAGTTTGAAAACAGGTGATACAAATGAATTTTCCATTTGGTGGAATGGATATGTCGGACAAATAGGATAGGGTATTACAAAAATTAAACAATAGGTATCAGGAAGCTGTCCATGAAGTAAGTTGGTTGATAAAAGATTCACATGCTCTCACTAAAATGGTGAGCCTGACTGATAATTTCAATGAATCCATGAGGTAATTCACCATGTGGTATCATTGCCCAACTAATCATGAAACCATGGAAGCACTGTACAACTGTTTCATCCAGTTTGTTAGGAATCATGAGCAGTGCATATCCACCGCTCCCGAACTGGGACGCGAACCCGGGACGAACGATTCTGAGTCGAACGCCTTAGCCATTACGCTACCGGGCAGGCTCTGAATGGTTTTTTGAACTTCACCACATGATGTTGCACCTATCCGTCACTGGTTTGCACGGTTACTGTCCGTTAGCTCAAAGCGATCGATCCCTACTGATAGATGACTTCTCTGCAGGTAGCCTAAGTACAACGAACGCTTTGAATATGACCTAGAGAGCTTAATTACTTGGCACATTTTAGTAGTAGTATTAATAGCCACTTCAGGAATTTTTCTGGTTATTTCCTTTGTGATTGTTAGGATGTCCAAGGCACTGCATTATTGTTAGATGTCATAATTTGCTGAGGTTTCGACTATCGTAGTTAAATCATCTCACAGCTAATTTTTCAATCAAAAATGCGGGTAAAAGTCTCAAGTACAACAATACTTCGGCTCAAAGGCCCACCGAATGCCCTCATTTTGGTGTGCATAATTTCACAAAAATCCCATCGAATGGCTGTGATAAGTAACTCCAGAACAGGTAAAAAAGGTACAATTTGTGAATCAACTCTTGTGGTTTGTCTGTTGATTTCAGTCTGCTAATCAGTGCGTCAAAGTCCAGTGTGCAATTGGCAGGGCAGGTCAAGAGGTGTGCGGAGTACCGAATAACAATTCACTCACTTGCAGTACAAATCTAGTTCTGGTGACATATTCGAAGCCCGTGAGTGTAGTGGACGTGCAAAACTTCATGGTCACCTATCATTTAGGTAAGTATGGTGAGCGTGGTTTCCATTCAGCTGCAATGAATAATACCCACCGAAACACGCGTAATATTATAAGCGAATGTTTTTTCCTGTACAATCAGGACCGGTGTACCAATTGTCTAAAAACCGAAAAGTGAAAACTCGATTGTTAAATTATACTTTGACAAATCAAAACGGATGGCTAATCGGTATTCCTCAAAGCAGTATTAGTCAGCTTAAGAATAACTGTCATTTTTCGCTTCAATATTCACA
The DNA here is from genome assembly GCA_008360955.1 of Fasciolopsis buskii. NCBI lineage: Eukaryota > Metazoa > Platyhelminthes > Trematoda > Plagiorchiida > Fasciolidae > Fasciolopsis > Fasciolopsis buskii. The sequence goes on from LUCM01010469.1 coordinate 25,886, forward strand.
AGTACATTCAAGGACGCCCTTGACTTAAGACAAAATCTGCGCATCGCTCTCATCAGTTTCACTTTTAACCGAAAAACTACAGTTGGTATACAATCTGTTAAATCCCTACTCTCTGTACTCTCTTGTTTTTCGACGAAATATCGTCGCTCAATCGGTCTCATATAAAGTGCATGTAACTGATGATGTAGAACAATGCAGAACCGTGCAATTTGTAGCAAGTGACCAGAAGAATTTGTTCGATGTAAATCGCGAAAATAAAAGCATTCCTGACAATTTACAATACTAGTGGACTATAATAGACCAGACTGTCATGACAATTCGAGTAACCACGGAGGATATCAACAATGACGTAAGTTTTTCAAATGAGCGACAGTTACCACACTCAAATTGCCACTCCGAGATTTTTACAGTTTTCAACATTAGAGAAAGAGAACAACACGCGCCTTCGTGCTGTCGATGGTCGAGTAAGAATTAGTATCAGAGCGCCCAGAAAGCTTAATGCGAACATCAACAATTACTAGTATGTCCACATCGGCGATCACTGGATTCCAAACAAAGAATATGCATAATGGCCAGCATCCCAGTACACTGTAGAAGAATCCAATGAAAATCTTCTTCACTATAATGTTTCAACGACCAGTATTTTTATAACTTTCGTGAAAACATCACAGCAGATTCGGTCAAAAATGCACTGGGGAATCCCCAGACAGGAGATTTTGCACTGTCCAACTCATCGAGGGAGTATATTGTCCATGATATTCCAAGTGTGTACGCGATCTTTCCAATTGAAATATGCATAAGTTGCCAACGGTTCCGTAGGTCTCATCCAGTCCAGTCACGATTAACAATTTAGACTGT
>LUCM01010471.1:0-19693 GCA_008360955.1 Fasciolopsis buskii
TCCCTTCGATTCATATTATTCGTATTTCCTGTGCATCACCTGTGCATAAACTCGATCTTGCCTTGCGCATGCCTCTCGCAAATCGAGAAATATACATTATCATTATTATTATTGTTTAAACAGAAATTTAGTGTCTCAAACGTGGTCAGTCACGGTGGCGAACAGATACAAATCATCAGTAAGCACTGATTCGGCTCCGACACAAGATAATCAAACAACGTAACTGATGGCAGATTCTTTTTTATCAGAAACCGAAAATTCCCTGCTTTACAAAGGATTCCTTGCTCTGTATTTTGCCTTTTCATACAGTAGCAACTTTACTTGGCCGCAATCAACCGGCGATATTAAGGCTCACGGTTCTGAAACTCGCCTTAACCACGTGCTTAGTTGTGTACAGTAACCTCGGTTCTTGCATTGGGTCTGTGTGCATTCATGTTTGAGGTTTGTTTTTGCTTGTATACTGGCAAACTTTGCAATTCAAACTAGCAGTGTTTTGAACGAGTCGTGTCTTCCGTTTGAAATTCGACTCTGTCTGTACATTGTTGGAGTGCAGCTTTCAAATGAAGTCATCGAGCGACCGTAACAACGGGGAAGTAAAGTTAAGTTGAATTTATATTGTGTCGGCATTATCCCTACTGGTGGACTAATTTCCGTCCATGCGCCTTTCAGGGATGTTTGAATTTCACGGCCGCTTGGCGTCAATATTCCCATTGGTAGCTCGTTTCCGCAGGCCAGTTTGGGGCCGTACCGGTCTGCCTCAGTTGACTTGCACGTAAACTTGCTACTGGCTTACTCCGAAAATAAAACATCGTATGACAATATTGAACAAACGCACCTGGTCGTTCCTGTCTCCGTACAATTGCTAGTACATCCCTGCTCGCGCATTGCTGAAAGTCTTAAGTCCCATACCACCGCCTAGAAACGAGAGTTTTACTAGGGGTGCGGAGTTAGTTGCAATAATAAGAACAATAATATGCATATTTTTCGCTTTCCAAGGGTGGTGCATTAGACAAGATCAAATCTATGCAAGGAGATATCAAAAGTGGCACGGAGATGCATGCAAGCCTAATTTGATTCCCGGGGAAGCACTGTTTGAAGCGTGATCAATGTCTGCAATGTTTTACCCATGGCAATCGGGATCGAGTAGAAAAGTAAGGCTTCATAAAGCGTCTGACAAGATAATACCTGATTTTCTGGGGATAGTTGCTGCTGGCAGAATGCAAGATATTTCACGCCTAAATGCATCAAGGCTGAGTACTCCAGAGGCAAAATTAAGCTGGAGAACGGTGGCAAATGCCTACGCGGCCGAATTTCTTGAAATTTCAAATAGTCATGCAATGGACAGGAAAGTATTTGAGAAGCAGAGAAAAGCATAGTAAACATGATAACATGATGTAAACTTGTCGAAATGAAGTGCGACATCTAGTGAGGTGGATAAAAGAGCCATTTCCGGCGATAATAATAGATCTCTATGACACCGAAGGCGAAAGCGGATAAAAGCACTCAAAATATTCCACACAATTTAAGTGAGGAGGCATTTAAAAGTTTTGTTTGGGAGACGACATTAACCACGGGAATGCTGACTGAGTTTATGTTGCTGATAGCAAATTAAACTGCAAGGCGCAACGGATAATAAGACGAGTTTGTGAAAATTTTAATCATTCCTAAGTACACTTGCCATGAATGCCCGCCATGCTGATAGGTATGATTTGGGGGTTTGGCTTTTTATAACAGTAAAGGTTGAGGAGTTAAGGGACTGCACACTCCCACCCGGATGTGCCAGTAATCATGTTCATAGCGGTCGTGATCGTCCATCAGTGTATGCGTATCCAGGAGGATCACTGGCTGTGTCTGCTTCGTCCGTGTGTTGAATGGGATCAACACTGGGGCGCCAGATCTTTCTCGCAGAGTTCCAAAGAAACTGCTTAAGCGACGCATAGGCTGAAGTAGGAGTGCTAGCGACCAGATCTGTGTTGCAAATGCAACTTACTTTGGTCCGTGAGTAGGAATTGCTGCCCTTGGTGAGCCCGCAATAAAGCAAGTATTGGATCGAAAAACCACCATGAAATTTGACCCCGTTGGTATCATAGTAAAAAAAGAAGAGTCAAAATGTGGACAGGGACATGAAGATAAGCAGGAAGTGAAGCGGCACGGGGAAGTGATATAGCCAAGTCGCCTTCGAGCGTTTCAGTGTTCACAAGGCTACCTTGGAGTGAATAGAATGATAACCATATTTTGTAACGAGGAAATATGTGATGCGTCTTCTAGTTACCCGCCTTATGCGAATTGAATTGCTCAGTCAGTTCTAGATTGAACAATGCCACCTAATAATATGTTTCTCGAACAACGTTTGACGCCATCGCAGGTGCCAGTTGCACCGGTATTATGGTGTGGGCAGCAGCAATTAATGAGTAAGAATCATTCTTTGTTGCGTTTGTGGATTTAGTCCGGTTAACGGATCCACTGTAAATGCGACGACGGGATCAATTGTAAGCTCCTGCGGATTACTCTGCCTCGGATCGCCGAAAAAGTTCACAATAAAACTCTTTGATTATCACATGGCAGAATGGGTCGAATGCCGCGCGAGAATTTGCCGCGAAAATTCGTGAAGTTGAGAAGTGAGAAACCCGATGGTCCTAGGATCATTATTCTACATTTAAAGATGGTGATATCAACCTGTGCCAAACAGTATTTTCTAGAAACATAAGTGATCAGTTAACAAAGAAACGGCAGCGATTTCATTAAACGCAAACAAACTTCTCAGGTATTCTCAGGGAGTGAGGATACATAACAAAAAATGATACGGTGGTGTGATGAAACATCTGTGGACAGTTCCTTGCGGCACTGCCCCAGATCGTCCAACAACTCAATCAAGTACATATCCAACCAACAATGACATTGTGAATTTTCCACGTTGGTGGCGGCAGCTTCCAATGCAACTGGGTTTTCGGATCCTGTTGGTGAAACAGAAGGGGTTTGGGCATGAGAAGTATATGCCCAACAACCACTTTACGGCCACTGCCTGGGATTTGTGGGTCACCTGGTTCGTTACATCTTAGACGTCGTGGATGAATATCAGGTGGAGGATGTTATTATTTCTGGTTGCCGTGTGCACATGTCGCACCCGTCTACCCATGCGGACTCGAGAAAAAATTACCCTGATTTGAACGGTGCGGTAAATTCTGTCCAAAGCAATGTCAATAAGTTAAAACCACCAGCTTTAATTGCGAAGACCGATGGAAGTGATCCAAGTTAACTGGATACTTCAATCAGAGGAGTTAATCTAGGTTCACCGGTGTTTGAGGGGCCATAAGCGCAACCCTCATGGCCGGAGAAATATCACACGTTTTTAATTCTTCTTTATTTGCATGAAAATTTGTTCGAAATCACGCAACGCGAGACTTTCAAATCAGTTTCAGAACACGCTTTAACGACGTGCAGTAACATGGGCTCCCGATTTGAGTTCTAATTTTTCTGCATTTGAGGTTTGTTTGTGCTTTTATACTGATTAACGTTAGAATCCATTTTCGTAGGATTTACGAAACAATTGTTTCTTGTTTTGGAATTTGGCCTTGGCAACACATTGCCAAAACGCTGTTTACAATATTTAAATTGATCACGTTTGTGCGAAAAAATTGCGAGCTTTTAAAAGTATTTACGAGTATTTACAAGTTTTGTTTGAGAGACGACAATGACCACAGGAATGCTGACTGGGTTTATATGTTGCTGGTAGCAAACTAAGCTGCAAGAGGCGATGGATAATGAGACAAGTTTGTGAAAATTTCAACCATTCCTAAATACACTTGTCATGAATGTCCCCCATGCTGTTATTTGTGATTTTGGAGTTTGGTGAACCCTTCAGCCCAGGCCGATTTCAATTTTGCGCATACCGCTGTTTCCCTTTACCATCTTGATTTTCCTCATGTGACTCCTTTTTGTACGAGTTTTTTCTGCCCACTTTACAGCCCTTGCAATTGAACATTGTTGTCATTTGTATAGTTGCGCACTATGATCATACACAATAAAAGTGTCCCGAATTGCTTCGAGATGTAAACCTCCACCATCATCACTGATGTGCACAGGATAAAGCACCAGAGTTACTTGTGCCACAATGATCTCATCAACTCCTGTAATTAAACATCTCGTTGTAGGACGTTTCTCAGCTATGTCTTATACCGCCCAACGAAATCCATCCAAGCCGGCAAGTCAAAGAATACAAACGGGGACACAAATTCATTCCTGCCCATCTAAGCCCTTTTAACGGTGCATTCTTCTGTCTCCAGCAGTTTGCGGAATTCGTTCATAAAACACTGTCCATCAAAGCGGGTTTTGAATCGCTGATATCGTAATCCTAGTTCCATACTTTTTATTGGCCGCCAAAATGCAGGCTGCCCAGAATAAGAGAAGGGAGGTTGACTCTTGGAAACGGGTGTCACAAGAATGGTGGTGTATTTGCAGGTGTAGAGGTGTAACCTAACGTGCGAACATACAGCCACAGGTGTAAAATGAAAAAAATGTATAGTGTAATTAATGAAAGGTGAACACAAAATCGCCGGGATCTTGGCAGGCAGAATGCACAGTGGAAATCGCAATGCATTAAAACGGGTACCCGATCCACTAAACGTTTTGGGGTATAAGGGTGGTGAAAGAAATGTCCACATAATGCTTCGGAATACGTGGTTAGTGAAGGGAAATGATTTATTTGATTTGGAATTATCAGTCCGCGACCGGTGGCGGAACGGGCTATGGGTTTTGGCATGGAGTTAGCATGGTACATTGGGTGGAAACAAAGTGCATGCACATAAATGTGGGGTGGTCACTTCCACATTCTCTGCCATTGAAATTTGTTCACAGTCAGTTTTTGGAAACTATCCTATCATCCAATCCATCTGCATCTTATAATATATTTGTGCAACGCACAGAGCGAGTCATCGTTTCCTTTGCCGTTCCGATCTTAACCGTTCTTCCAGATACATCCGAGCTGGTAGTCACTTACTCAACGACACCGAAAGGTCACAAACCGACATGAATGTGTTCGTCGGAGATCACTTCGTGTCCTGCCCTAAATTTCCTTTCTGTATGTATCCACTTCTGGCGGGCTTGCGGAGTTGGTACATATTCTCGCAGCCAACTTTCCCAAAAAGCCCTGGTCAAGTACTTGGCTTGCCTCAACTCGTGAACATATATCTCGCGGAGATTAACGACTTCTAAGAAACAATTAGTAGATCTCAACGTTAAAAGATCACCGGGGGTCAAAGCCACATGGGTGGACACTATGGAGTTTGCCGGTACCAGCGGACGGTTGTTCAGTATTCTCTCCACTTCAGTTAACAACGCACTTAAAGCCCGGTCTTCAAGTGTCTGCTGTTTTCTCAGTGAAGGCACTATTAGTCAAATGGATTTGGCCAAACGCTCTATAGCTCTACCTCAATGGGTGGAACAAGCGAATTAAAGCGCTTTCGAGCGCCTAGCGTCTCGGTTTTGTCTTCACCGTGCCCTGCTTTGCGCCCTTATTTCAAAATAGGCGTTCATGACTTACCCAAAACCGCTTGAGCTATTAGCAGATTGTATTGGGAACGACACCATGCCTGTTCGTGAAATTTTGCAGCTTCCGGAAGAACGAACTCGTGCTCCACGAGGATGTAACTTCGTGATGTACGGCCCGAGAATTCATGCAGGTCCTGGTGCATCCGCACCTATTTCCGTCCGTTTTCCCTTTCCGCCCAAAATAGCTCAAAATGGTTGACTCCGGCCCCGCTGAAGGGCTGTCAGCCAAAGGCAAATCTGTATTTTTGAAGTTGGGACATAAATTTTCTGCGCTCCATGGCCATGAGCCTCTGGCATTGCATGCACCCTTTGATCAATCACTTCACTGTTGCTGCCCAGCTTACGATCCAAAGCAGGTTTCTCACAGTGCCTAACTCGTGATTTTCCTCAATGCGTGCGCATGTTGCACGAACAGACCAACCACGTGTTACCTGGGTTGCAGGATGACTAAATGTTTTGCATCAAAGCTTAGGTTGGAATTACTTGGTCTATCACTTACTTTTTGCAGACCTTCGAAGACTTTGCATTTTAACCCTCATAGGCAGCTACTCATCGCTGATGATATATTTAGCTCACTACCCCGAAGGTTTCGCGGTATGGCATTTATATTACTTCACACTTCACGGACTGCAGCTCTGCTGGAGTCATAAAAGCATTGCTTACCGTACTGAACAGCTTAAAACCCTTCACTATCAACGCTGTTATTTAAATCTTGCTGGTCAAACCAACACTGTAAGCGAGGGGGTAAACAACGGCAATCTGGAGAACCTAGGTAACGGCAACAACGGTTGCTATTATGCCGCCCTGGCTACCAGCACCGGCCGAAGTTGGTGGGTGGGGTCGCCACGGTCCAATGTCTTTCAAACTATCTGAGAAATTCTGAACCGTTGGTTTATGTTTTCATTGGGTGTAGGTTCGCCACCCCTGGAAAGCCCAGTTCAGCTGCACTTCCGACTGAGTTAACGCGTCTCCATTGTCCGAAGCTTGTTTCTTGTACGGTGGTAAGCCTGTCCGCGATCAAAGCAATAAAAGACTCTTACCATAGGGCATATAGTGCGGTGTCATCTTTGAATCTATTCAAAACACAGCGGTCCACTCGGCGGATTTTGACCACTGTTTTCATTCTGTCGCACTTTCACCGCGAAAACCACTGCATTTAACTCCAGATGCGGAGTCGGTAGTGACTTCAAGTCTCCTTTCCAGCAGTGACTAGCAGTGCCCTGACGTGGTGACTGCCATATCCTCCATTGCCCCGACCACATTACGTCCTCGTAGCCAACTTTCGATGCGTCCGAAAATGAATGCAACTCTACTCTCTGCCTGGAAACAGGCCTGCAAAAATTTATGCCTCCTCGTCCCCTAATGTTGGTTTAAAATCCCTCCCACTGAAAGTTATCTGCGGGATCAATGGGATCACTCCAAACAAATATCCCCCTGCACAGTCGTTGCAGCGGAATCTTTAAGTGGAGTCGAAGATCCAAAAAAATGCACGATACCACACCGAATGGATGGAATATCGTGGTGCTGTCCCCTCCTGGTTTGTCTATATTGTACCCACCTCACCACAATCGATCTGACGCACTTCTATCTTTGTCCGGCAACTTTATCTGCCAGAACATTTACGTTATATCAGCGCTCTTGAGGACGACATAGAACTTTTGTCAGTGATACAGTCCAAAATGGTCCTCGCAATAGCCTGTCGATGAGTGAAGCGCCCTGAAACTAGTTTTTCTGGTTTCTTCGGGTTCCCCTAAGGATGGAAAGGCAATCCATTCTTTCTGCCGCTGTGTGCACAGACCTCGTTTTTGCTTGCCCAAGGGTTTCGTGGTGCACCATTATTTTGGAGTATTAGTTCAACAGCCGTTTGTGACATCGAGACATTTCTATCAAACGTAATAACCAATGAAGCACGTGAACCCCGTAGTTTGTGGGTCATTTGGCCTCTGGACACCACGAGAGCGGCACCTTAAAAATACACGGAAGAACGCTTGCCCCCTTTATACTGACTTTAATGGGGAAATTTCCCCTCCCGGATGATTTAGGGCGATCACCTCTTGGACCATGAAATTATTGATCGTATATTGTTTCAGTTTTTCCTACCTGCTATCCAGCTCCACAATGGTGTAATTGACGAGACAGATTTCATCTGAACGAGCGCACAGGATACACTCTACTACCATGTGCGCTGCGTATGGTGACTGGCGATCACCAACTCCGCGCTCTGTTATCCAGCGCATCCACGGATCGTCGCAACCAAGTAGCAGGTCCAAGATTTCGCCTTCCCAACTCACCACGCTCACCTCTCACAGGTGTGACTACCTGACGAACTTGTATAGACTGATCGTGGGGCTCAAACTGGTAGGGCGGCCAGTGCATAGACACTCGTTTGCTCAATGTGTTTGCTATTGTTCTCCAAAACGAATTGCAAGCGCACGGAAACAGCAGCCAATAAGAGGCTTCCGCCCACAAGGCGCACTGCCAACGACGTCGAGGTCTTTAAAAGTCGGTGTTTTGCGCAAATTGCTCACTCATCAGAGTCGTTTCCGTCCCACTGTTAATAAAGGCAAGTGCCTTTACAAACCTAACGAAGATGATCGCCCCAAAGGCGATTATGCCTAAGCAACCTGGTTTAAGGTTGGTCTGAAAAGCCAAGAAACTAAAGTGTGCGGTCGGTGCCAAACAGCTCAACTTAGAAGGGGCCTGGCCCACACGAAAAGTCTCACTTGCACTTGATCAAGGCCGTACTCAGCCATGATCTACAGCATACTGTAGCTGGTTAGTGGACGGTTTGTTGGTCTGTTACTGTCTTGGGTCAGAAGGTCGAACCTACTATCGGCCATTGTGGCATGCGGATCTAGGCAATCCGTTAACTACTCAAAGTTGGTCTTGCAGTCACTCCCTCCCACGGATCCTGCATCTTCTGCCCAGTGGCTTTGTAAGTTTGAAAACATAATGGACGATACTTTCCAGGTTGTACATTGCGTTCTTATTGTACCTATAGCCTTAGTGATCTGAGATTATGGCGCAATTCTGCATTTTCGTCAGCAGATCCGACATCGCGAGAACGTCTATTCTGATATGCCTTGCCTCGGGCATTATACCGTCAATCAGATTTCGGACAATTGTGAAAGGCATCCGGAACAAAATTCTCAGCATCAACATGGGGCACCCATCAACAGCCTCCTTTGCTTGTCCTAACAAACAGTGTGTAGCGTAAAACATTCTCTGCCCGTTCAAATATTTTAAATCCAACGAAAGTTTCGAACTGCTTCATAAGCCTGCAATACTGCTCAGTGAGACACCGAACCTGGATAAGTCAAATGGTGTTTGAGCTGAAAGGTTAGGATGCCTGATTAGTGCCTCATCTTTATTATCCATTCGACCCATGTTCTCACACTGAAAATACTAGCAATAATGAAAGTTCGTTTCCGTGTCATTGCTCAGGCGCATGCAGAGTGTGGTACCACGAGGAGCTATAATGACGGTGAGGTTATAACGAAGATCCGCCCAGGTGTAATTGGTGGGGGACAGATAGGACAATAACACATTCATACAGTTGATAGCCTCTCGCCGAGATAAGTGTCCTTGGTATCAAACATCTGGGCGGGAAGTCTGAGTAGAAGGGAACATTCCGTCAGTACCGAATAAGAATTGGTCCAATCCCTGCATCCCAACTCTCTCCATGTTCCCACCGCGCTTTTTAGCAGCAGCTGACCTCCGCGCGTATTTTGCAATCTTACGTTTGGATACAATAATGTTCTTGCAGACAGTGTCGTTAAACATGCAATGGCACCAGCGGAAGTAGATTTTAAAAAGGCGTCGTAATCAAAATCGCCCAAATATTCACCAGGGACTTGCCAATTTACTTCTTGTTTACGTTGTACCTGTATTATTTTTCTAAGCGCCTCAGATTTTCTAAATCAGGTCAAGGTTAGAGTCGATAAAAGGAAAGTTATAGAAGCACTGTACTCAGATTTTTCAGGGCACTGCATTCCGTGAATCACCGGCCGCTGATGCGTAAGGTCCAGTTTTTCTGAATTCACGACTTCGCATTGAATTAGGTCTCGGATGTCCTGACAACCGGAGTACTCTGTCATGGTTGGAAACGGATGTTCAGAGCAATTAAGAGGACTTGGTGAGGTACCACAGAGGCCCGCCCCTGGATAGTCACTGTTCCTTCTGTACACAAACGACCCTCCGGAACATTTGAAACGGACAGGTTTCATGTTTGCAGATGATTTGACGGCCTTAGGAGCAGGCGATCGCAAGCAGCTTGCAAGAGACTTAAAATAGTGCTCAACTGAGCTAAGTAGTGATTTTTGCCAATAAAAGAAACTTGCGTTGCTTACTGGCTAGTGACTATGACGAACTAACCCTGATGAAATCTCACAACAGAAAGCTAAATGAACTAAACTTGCATATAGTTGAAGAGAGCAGATTAAAGATCCACAGAATCAGAACGTTCAAGGCACTGGGAGATTCGACAGCGCAGCTTCTGACGGCATGTTTAGGCAAGCTGCGGAAGATAGAACGTGAAACAGTGAAGCGCTGTGCTAGATCCATACAAGGGTTAAATGGGCGTGCAAACATTTTCTGTATTAGCGTGTTCGGGATTTAGAACAAGCTGTCATCGGCAGTAGTATATTCTGAAGGCGTGGACAAATTTTAAACATTAACACGTTGGGCGGGGTACGAATTATTCTCAGTGCAAGAGAGCTAGTTTGCACAACGTTAAAAGGGATTTCGAATGATGGAAATGTTTGTCACTCCCGTTATTTGAAATAAGGTGACGCAATCACAAATGACGCCCTCCTGCCTCAAGCGTGAAAGAGGTCTCTTTGCTCCTCATTTTAGCTGATACGAGACTTATTTAGCAGATCATAAGGGAAATAAAAAAGGTAACTGCCTTTGATTGTTGCCAAATTTTGACCCTAATGCCGAAGGAACTCTGCTGTATAGATCGCCGCCGCCCAGTGCCAGCTGAACTGAATTTTCCGACTGTACATCTCGGAATACTTGATTTGAACTGCGGAGGCTTGCGACTCGCAATATCTCACCACAAATGAGATTGGACGTTGCTTTCTGACTCTTTTGGTAAGATCCTTTAAAATGGACCGGGAAGAGGTGGATTCCCAGCCGGGGTGCCTACCATCGAGAGTATTCTATGCACCCGAGTAGCGCGGCCCAATACTTTCCCTGTGAAGAACTGAAAATGAAGGCTCCATGGTGAACAACTGGACGGCGCAAATTCTGGGAGTGTAGATCTTTAAGGGTGAGAGTCGAGGGATGTCTATCAGATGGAGGATTGCTAAGCAGCGGTGTGCTCCTGGGGGCTGTCTTAGGGTCACTGCTCTCCCTGATGTATGTTAGCGACCCAGCCAATGGTTCGGGAAATCCGGGTCCCATGTTTGTTGACGAACTCAAACTATTAGGGTCGGCATACAGTGAAACCATCCAGAAAGATCTGGATAAAGTTTATCAGCGGTCAGTGAAATGGGGTCTTCCTTTGAGCTTAAGCAAGTGCAACGGCCCACGGAAGGAGAAGCAAATGCCATTGCCACCTGGGCATCAGAACATGATGGAACGTACGCAGGAAGCAAGGGACCTAGGGATAGTAGTGAGTGCGGAACTCAACCCAAGATTGCAATGTCTTAAAGCAGCCAAGAAGACATGGTGTGCCTTACGCAAACTTAAAAATACTGCAGGATTTCGGAGGCCTATCGTTCTTCTGATGCTGTCAAGGCATTTATCAAACCGCACTTGAAATGCTGTTTCCAGGCGTGGAGACCGTACTGGGTAAGAGATTTGAAAGTGCTGTTTTTACATGCTGGTTCGGAAATTTAGGGCATATGGGCTGTAAGCAGAGACTGAGGTGGCTTGACTTGTACCCATTGGAAAGAAGTAAAGAAAGAGTAGATAATACAGGCGTTCAAGGTCATTAAGGGCCTGGCCGATATACGGGGTCACCGTGGCGACCTATCCCAAACAAAGAATAATGAAACACGTGGAGCGACCGGGAAAAAGATTGCCAGAGAGCATGTAACTACGCTGTTAAGAGGCGCGATATTTACCACGCGAGTAATGAATCGTTGGAACAAACTATCGGAGGAAGCAGTCGAGGTGGGCTCAGTGCGCGAACTCCAAGGGAGGCCAAATAACATATGGCTATCTGTGTTTGAAGAGGACAGTGTGTGAACGGCAGGGCTATGGCGATGGTCGGGGGGAAGGAATCCCATTGACACCCCCTTTGAAGATGATAGAAATGAGATTCGGGGTCACATACATGATTCGCATTTTCATCCCGGGAGCTAAAGAGAGCTTCCAGTCTCCCGTTGTCGAAGCATCTTATGATCCAAGGATCTCTTGGTGCAAGAGCCTAGACGATCAGGCATTTAGCCGTATACACATGCAATCTAACTGGAACTGGAGCTGAGGTGGTCTGACCTTGGGACTTCTGTTAACTCAATGCTGCGGGATGTAGGCCTATGCGGCGTGCGGGCTGTAGACCGCAGAATTAGCTCTCATTATGTAAGTACTGAACAGTTGTTTTGCCAGTGGATTTCGGATCACGGCTTTCTCATGTTTTTTTTCCCCGAGTTGCTCCGGAGAAATTTTCGGAGGCTCGTTGTTTCTGTGTTTGCCACGCAGTTGGTGGACCAGAAAGCGGCCACCCGATACCTACTTGTTCGCGGTTGCATCGCCGCAGTACGATGCAAAATATGGAATAAAACTCCCTACTGTGACACTTGTTTGGGCATGCGTTTAAAGCACTGCGGTAGTTTCTGTATTGACCTCTTCACTTCGTTGACCTGATCATCCGTATATTTTGTGGAATAACACTGTGAACAGCCTTCTTTATTTGAGTATGAGAGGCGTTGTGTCAACCGATTTGGGTTGTCACTTGGTTCTAACTCGATTGTTTTGTCTGGCTGATGTCTTTTCAAGTGGTTAGCAGTATGGGTTTCGATTTAACCTTTCCGAATAGTCCACGCTGGGACCGGGACGCGAACCGGGTACGAACAACCGAGCGGAACGCAGTATCTATCATAATAGCCTGGCTGATGCTCAGCAACTCATCGGACGTCAAAATTATGTGATATATCGCCTCTGTCACTGGGTCTTGCAAGCCTTAGGGCGTCTTGCTTACAGTCCTTCGGGTACGATGGATATGGACTGCTGATTTCTCGTAACAGGGCTGAAGCAGCTGTACAGTGCTTCCAAGGTTTTCGAAAGCAGATTGGCTGTTGGCATGGCATGACGAATCTGTAGGAAAGTCAGATCAAAGCGTAGTACTAGCCAGTATGAGGTGACAATTGTGAAGGATAGGATTTAGTATTTTCGCCTGCCTACACAGAAGTTCGTTTAACTTGGAAGTTGTCAAACTGTTGCGCGATCCGTCTGTGGCCTGTAAGATCCACTGACTGCTAAGTATGCTATATCATGTAGTGTTGGTACTTGACGAGCCGTTAAGAATCATTTCGGCTGGCAAAATGCTTAAGGGGTTCAAACCAACTTCTTTTGAGTGTTGGCTCCTATGTTCTGCATCCTCAGCTTAACGTTGAAAAAGCCAGTCTGTGCATACCATTGCCCTCCGTCCCTGCCCTGCCTCTAGAGTCCTTCAAATTCGAGATTTTTAATGACGATTCCTAATTGTTCAAGCGTTTCATATTCATTCATGAGGGGAACACTGTAATATAGCCACAAATGACTAAGTTGTTCGCTGTTTGGTTTAGTTCAGTTTTCCACCATATATCTGCGATGACGAGGTCTGTTGCTCGGTGCATCGTACCCCCAATTTCCGTTTAAGCCGCATTTCGCACTGCACTACCTATATACTTGTCAATAGGTAAATTAACGGAAATCCACCCAGTCCATGAGCATCCGGGTTCAATGCGTATTGGCGTGCTTTACTCTAGTTACGTCTGATGTGGAATCAGGGTTGTGGATGGATAAATATCGCCATACAATAGACTTTTTTAAAGTCAGGCATCCAGTGGTTCAGGTTGGTTTCCAAAATTCTTACTCCGTGCGGGAAAGTTAACAATATCAATGATGAATTCCACTGAAATGTGTTTGATGCCCGAAGAGTAGTATCCGGCATGTTAATGATACAGTTAAAACACGATCTGACAGGTCCATATAAAACATTCCGAAAGCATGCAAATCCTAGTTTCGGATGCCTTCTGGTGCGGATCGGTTCCATTGACATAACACCCGGAAAACCAAACTATAGGCCGTGAAATGCCATAATCTCATACAAATAATAATGAGTGTGTCAAGATATGTTTAGTAATACCTTGATGGATTCAGTCGTGTTCGAGCATAAAGTTGCTTCATACTCTAGCCACAAGTGGTTCCTCATTCTGAAAACGGGGCAAATGAACTAAATGTCAACACGTTTGGTACTTACAATAGCCCAATATATTGATGGAACGTGAGAAGTAATCTGTATGTTTTACTACACAAAGTGAGATGCAGCTAAACGACACTCACGCAAGTAAATGAGTAATGTGGAGGTTCGGAACCTAACACTAGGTGCCAGTTCTCAGAATGCCTTATTTCAGCGTATAAAACTTAGTAGACTACGCTGGTTGGGTCACGTGTTGCGTATGACGAACACTCGTCTACCATATCGTGCTCTATTTTGTGTTCCTCTAAGGAATGGAAAAGCCCATGTGGAGCCGACAGCATGACGTGGTAATGTGGTGATGAGAAAAGTACAGCAACTTAGGAAAGTAG
The DNA here is from genome assembly GCA_008360955.1 of Fasciolopsis buskii. Lineage (NCBI taxonomy): Eukaryota > Metazoa > Platyhelminthes > Trematoda > Plagiorchiida > Fasciolidae > Fasciolopsis > Fasciolopsis buskii. Next base: position 14,287 of record LUCM01010471.1, read on the forward strand.
ATGTCTCACGCTTTGTGGTTGGGTTCCGAAAGACTCTCGACTTGTGGCTGGAGACACTTAGATATGGCCAGTGAACCGTAAACAAATGGCGATCGTGCCTGCATTTCTATCGGAATCTGAATGATTGAATACACGTGCGATTTGTACAGTTAGACTGTGTTTCGTGTGTTGGCTACAGCAGCATCTGATCTTTTCCTACCTGTCCACTCCCTGTTCCCTTTGGATATTCACTCTTTTTATAGACATGTAACTGGGGAAAGGCAGCGGTCAGTGAGGCTGCCCTTGCTGCTTGTTTTTAGAAATAAAACAGGCTGAACGATGTTGATGATGAGGACGGCTCACGCAAAAGCTGATTTACTAACGTTCTTTTGAAAATGAGAGGCTTCAAATAGGTGAGAATGCATTATTTAAGACAGTTTCACAGTTTAGAAGTCCAATGAAAAAAGACTGAAGGATAAAAGTGCGACACCATCAGACGAAACCTGAATGAGTTGACTAGCTGCCACAATATGCCCAAAAAGAGCGACGGAAGCTGCAAGGTAAGGAGTAATTGCTTGAAAAATTCCACAGAACACATTGAGAACAACACAACGTGGCGAACAAGCTCGTTTCAGTTATCTCGATATTCAGGCAATACATTAAATATGTCTGGAGATAGTTCAAAGGAAACTGTCTCGGTTGCAAGTACATCGTTTCACAAACTCTAAGAATGGCTGTCGTGTGTAGTGTAATTGATCAATTTGTCACACGTATTCAGGTTGTAGACATTGTCGCGATAATTGGACAAGTGGCCAGCGGAAGTTTAAGAGTCTGGACAATTTGTTTCTGAAGGCGCATAGAGGGGGGTTACACAAATAGATAGATACGGCTTCGACTGTGTTCACGATGCGACACTTAACAGTTCTTGATTGTCCGCTCTTAACTTTTTGTAAAGATGATGCGAAAGGCAGCTGGCCCACGTCACTGAGTGGTTTGACTTCGGGCAAAGGTGTGACATACCGCGCTAGTGATTGCACTTATTGTTCCTGTGCCTCAAACCCAGCCGGGTGGTGTTCACGAATGCGACCGGGACAGACGCCTGGCTTGCGGGGCCAATATAATGGCTGGTCCCATAGGAGCAGGCTGAATGAATACACCAGAATGAGGCTGCCAGATCTGACAGTGTCTTTTAGTTGGAAAACACTGATCGGTTTTGAATGTGGAATACAATTTTTTAATGTGCAGCCCAAAGAATGTTCAACTGATTGAACTTGACAGTCTCCGGTTGAATAATTTCCACCTCCGTGTTTCAACCTTTTGAAAAGCAAACGAACGCTATACGGATTTCTATTGGTCCCATCACCTTTAGTCTTTACTTCGTGTTTCCATAGTTTTATTTATGAATCTTTCGAGGTATCCAATTTTTACGAATACGCCTCCGCAGGAAACGAAGTTCATTCTCAATTGTGTCGTCCCGCGTACATATTTTCTTGCGTCTATCAGCTAAACAGCATTTATTAGTTCACTCTTCGCTTGTAACGGCACAAAGCTGTGAAAATGAAGCCACTGTCGCGGCCATGTTGCCTTTCTATAGACTGTAGTTGTGCAGAATCCTCCTGCCGTCGCCTTTTGCTGCACATCTAAAAGCTATTGCTAAACTATGCTCTGCTTCTTTCTATAGTGTGAAATGTACGTTTGGATGGACACTGTCAAACGTGTGTAACATTTGGTTTACGTCTGCATGTTCCTCTACAATACATAGTATATCATCAACAAATCAGAATATCCAAAACCATATCTGACTGTTTTGAGGTAGAACGTCGGCGTGAACGTTAGTAATGTCCTTTACGTCGCCAAGCCCTGAACGAGCGAGGACACGGTAATCAGTCGGCGTCAAGAATTGGAGCGAAAATTTTGCGAACTCGGACACGAGTCCTCGATAAGTTGGCTGAAGAGAGGAAAGAAAGGTTTCGTCGCCTACCGCTCATTCAATAAGGGGAAAAGCAATTGGGGCGATTACGCGTCAGCGCTGGGAAAAGCGTCAATCCGGTAAACGCTTGGTGAATTCCCGTCGGATCCGAAAAGATTTCGTCAACAGCTTGTTCTTCTGTAAGCCTGGATAAGAGATTGCTTGAAGGTGCCTATATTAGCGACCGAATTCTGTTGCCCCAATCCAATAAACCAAGCAACTTAGATATGGAGATTGAATTGAAATCGTTAGGCCCGCTGTCGGATTTGATGCCGTCCTCTCCGGAAGAGCTTAAAGAAGAACTTAATCCAGGGTCTCGTCAACTCATGTACCAATTATCGTGCGGACGCAGGACGAAGTTAAGCGAAGATGGTACGCCCGCCCAGGCTGAGCACTTGAAACGTCTAAAAGAACTACAAAAACAAACAACGAAATAATGTTGACCAAACCAGATAAAGGAGCTGGGTAATTGTATCATCAATAAGTTGGACTAACATTGAGAAAGTGAAACAGAATACTGGCGACGAGTCAAGAATTCGGCAAAGGCTCATCCGAAAAGGCTAAGAAAATCAAGTGCGCAATCAATTTCTATGAAAATTACGGCCTTAAAACCAGAATGGAATGGATTGAGCCCTGGGTTGTTTGGTTCCCGACAGAGGTAAGGACAGGTTTGACTCAAATACGTCTTTTGGCATTGTTATTCGATCCCTTAATGGGCATCTACTGCAACGCCAAAGCAACCGAATCGGGAAATCAGGCGAGACGGATCCACGGTGGCAAACAATAAAAAAACAGTAAACTGGTCATTCGCAGTACCAGTAAAGCCTTATTACTGATTGCCTATACGTGCATACCCTAATTTATTTTTCAACCGCTAAACCTTACTCAGGCAGCAGTCTTACTGTTTCTGCCACTCGATATCATATTTCGTTCATTCCTTTTTCATTTGGACGTCTGAGCTGTGGAACTGTCCCAAATTCTGCATTCCCACCGATATGAAACCTTTCATTATTCAAAAGCAAGATTAGTAAACTGGTTCTTGCGTGAGTCTTTTAACACGCAAACTCTAATTTTGTTTCGAGTAAAAAAACAATTTCGGGATCAAGTTTCACGTTCTATCTCATTCATCATCATCCATCATCACACCATCATTCATTCTGTTTCAAGCGTTAACAGTGCCAAGGCAAAGCAAATCCTTTAAACTGACCGGGCTGCCTTTCCCCAGAGTTACGCGTGTATATATAAAAAAAGAGTGAAATCCAACGTAAGGAAAAAGCGACTGCCTCCTAACTACAGGCGGAAATAGAATTAAGATGCTGCTGCAGCCAGACACACGAAAACAATATTTCTAACTGCTAAAGAATACGCCCATACTTAATCATCAGATTCGATAGAAAATGACAGCCGACGATTCGCCCATTGTTCACGGTTTTCACTGCCATATCCTTAAAGTGTCTCCAGCCAGCCAAAGTCGACGAGTCTTCTCGGAACCCATACCACGAAAGCCCTCGCTAGAAAACATCTACTTTACTAAGTTCGCTGTACATTTTTCTTCATCCAGCATTGCCCACGTCATCTGTCGGGCCTTTTCCACATGCTCTCCTGATTCCTGAGGAGGAACACAACAAGGGGCACGAGCTATCGGTAGACGAGCTGTTCGTTCCATGACGGCCAACACGTGCCCAACCAGGGTAGTTCTAACTAAGTTTCATTAACGCTGTTTCAAACAAGCTATTCTCAGAGAGTGGGCGGCCGAATACCAGTATTCTTCTCCTAACCTCAATATAACCTCAACTTCCGGTCCAACTCCAATTTCCAATCTAGCCAGCTACGTTAAACATCGTGTGTCGAAACCTGCCAACCGACCGAACATTCGGCCCACACCGCATACTCCACGGTCTCGCCATAACCGTACCAGACCCAGAACTTGAACGCACTGCAGCACAGTACACAGCGACCTGTTCAAGTGGTATGAATATGTCAGGCTGAACGCCACAAGTGCTCAGTCCAGGTAAGCTGGCCACGAGCCTTGGCATCATACGATACTTACCTCCAATCCCGACCCTCCTATCATCGTTAGACACGCAGGCCTACCCAAGGTTTAGGTTGAAACGGCTTCTTTTGGCCACCATTGTTATTTCCTCCCATGCAGCGTCAAAGTTCGGCGCTGCTGTCGGTCAGCTCCTGTAACAGTATTTGCACTCTTGAAGGTGCAAAGCATCATGCCAAAAAACCGAGCCAAGCCGACCTGCGTACAGTCTTAATCTAGTGCCCGTTGTGCCTATGGTCCGCGCAAAACTGTCGAACAGGCACACCGACGTCGAAAAGAGAATAACACTTGTCCCGTAATTCTACCGGTCGCCCAATAGGCTTTCCTCCACTCACCACGTTCGACTCCCTACATCCCGGCCAACCTCCTAAAGCATCTCGCAATCACCTGCGTCCATGACAGTTGAACCAGAGAACGGAGATTGAACTGGACACCGCTTGTCGAACGCCACTAGTTGTTTCGACAAGACCGGTGACATTGAACCGCTGACATCACTCATTCATGACGCAAAGTCGTGCTCGGGGGGGGGGGTGGATTGCGGGGGGGGGGGGGGGGGGGGGGGCGGGGGGGGGGGGCGGGTGGGGGGCAGGGGTGGGCCGGAATAGAGGGGCGCGGGGAGGCATGGGGATTAGGGGGTCCATGCGGGGTGGAGGGGGCGGGACAGGGAGTGTGCGGTCGGGGCGGGGGGCGGAACAGGCATGGGGTTCACAAGGACTTGCGGGTCGGGTTGGGGGGAGGGCGGGAGGTGAGCCGGCGGCTTCCGGGGGGGGGGGTGGAGGGGGGAGGGGGAGCGGGGATGGGGGCTGGGAGATGGGAGGCGGGGGGCCTGGTCGGGGGTAGGGTTGTCCCGAGCGCTCGGGGGACTGCGGGGGAAAGGGAGCTTGTCGGAGGGGGAGGGTGCGGGGGGGGGGGAGGGCTGGGGGGAGACTACGATCGTGGTAGGGGGCGGCGGGGGGGGGGGTGGGGGGGGGGGGCCTCGGGTCGGGGGGGCGCGTTTTGGGGGGGGGGCGGGGGGGGGGGGGGGGGGGGTGGGGGTGGGGGGCGGGGGGGGGGGGGGGGGGGGGCGGGGGGGGGGGGGGGGGGGGGGGGAGGGGCGGGGGGGGGGGGGGGGGGGGGGAGCGGGGGGGGCGGGCGGAGGGGAGGGGGGTGGGATCTGGGTCGGAAGAGTGAATATAGTGGTCGATGCAAAAAACCCTCGACTCTGCGCCGACAATCCGGACCTGTTTGTTTCGCGGAATACGTTCACTCTCGGCGAACTCGGGTGATTTCAAACGAGAGACGCAGCATTTTCGCAAGCCTTAAAATCATCTCTATAAGCAATAAACACTTAATTCTACAACACGATGAAGAGTTGCTTTGCCCTAGGTTCGAAACTTCGCAGGTATATGTAATCCTTCTTGATAGACGGA
>LUCM01010474.1:0-50343 GCA_008360955.1 Fasciolopsis buskii
TGAGGTGCAGCAACGCGCGATCCCAGTGTATGTTGAGAAACGATACGGTTTTTGAACAAGAGTAATTCCGAGCGATTGTAGCATCGAACGGAGAACATAATGGAACCAAATATCCGATAACAAAACAACGAAATAGGATGACAAAGCCTTGTCGCGCAGCCAGTCAAAGGGCGTCTTGATAAGCTAGTAGTCGTTTAAGGGGATAATGCAACCCCTATCCAACCAGAAATGTTACAGGAAGGCTGGCGTTATATGACTATTCCCACAACCGCCTGGGTATCTACACCAGAATCCCATTGAAAATATGCCAGTCTTTTTTCAACTTGAATACTATACCTCGGAGAGAAGAGGAAGGAAATATTCCGGACGAGATCTTGTTATGAAAGTACCAGTCAGATTCGCCTGCTGACTGATATGCAGCAAGGCCGTTATTGTCACGAGTGGTATCATGGTGCTACTTTATCCGCGAACGTTTTCCTCATAATACAGTTTTGTTTATGTTCTTTCTTGGCAATTGTCAATATCATTTTGTTGATGGGTACAATCGCAGTTAACATAAAAACCCAGCAATTTAAGGTTAACGTGTCTGACCCACCGTCCTACGACTGTCATTTGCTGTGAGAACGAATGAAGGACAAGCGAACCTTTATGGAGAAGTACCGCAGCGACCTAACGGAAGTGAAACCAACTAGTCCCGTGTATTGCTTGCATCACAAACGGGCCAATCTATGATAATCCTGTTCTGGTTGAACGGATTTTCTGTGGGTCTCACCTTTGCAAATGAGGCTCAAGTAACCCCATTTCACTCAGAAATCGTCCGTTTGTGGGTCATTTAGTTATCAAAGCTACATCTTGGCGAACACTAAAATATTATAATAGATCAACAGGCGGTTCTGTAGCAGTATGCATATCTTAAAACTACATGTTCAGGCAACGGTCGGCTTAAAATTGATACGGGTGTCTAAAGAATTTCGAAATTGGGAAACATCAGCATATCTCCTTTTTCCGTCCTCTCGCAGTTCTGCTCAAGCGATACCAAAACCCGGAGATGAGAAAAATGTACTCAGAACATGTAATGATAGTAGCCGAACTGTCAGTGCTACTACACAATTCGAAATAGCCGCATCGTTCGACTATGCTACCTTTTAAGACTCTACCAAACATTTACGGATTAGATTAATCCTAATTTGTTGTACTCATGTTTTCGAGCCTTTTTCTTCTCAAACTAGAACGAAAGCAATCAGCACGATTGAAAATACCCCACAACAAATTCGTGTTTCACACGCACACACACACGCACACACATACACACACAGTGTAATATCACAGCCGTGCCTGAGACAAACTGCAGTTGGCACCATACATCTGGTGTAGGTGGTTCAGTTTTGCACTCTGGAAGTTGTACAAAGCATGAAGCAGTAACGCACACACCGCATGACCACACACACGTGAGTTTTCAATCGGTTCAACACGAAGACTCAGACAATCCTATTAGAATACGCACGGCAAGGCAGTTTGAGACGTGGATATCGAATTGGATGTTCAGTTGTTCCAACAACACTGTCTCTGATCCATCTGTCTCAGCTGAGATCTTCTATCCCCTACACCACATATTGGCCCAAGAGCCAGAACACAAGCAATGCTCCAAGATGAATTGGAAAGCACGTCGGTCGGTCGGTTGAGTGTTCGATCGGTCTGTCCGTCTTTCTTCTACTTCTATTTGTCTGTCAGCGCATCGACAAAGGCTCGATGTCTGCTCAACCAAGGTGATAGGCCTACCCCACCCAGCCAACCACTAATAACAGTTGGAGCATGTTTAAGCAATTTAAGCCTCTCATCTGTTGTGCCACGATGCTGTGATCGGTTTGGACATGTCCACACTTGTGTGCACATTCGTATGCACCGGCTCCAGACGAAAGACCATTTTGTTCATCAGTCTGTGTAACTGTGTATATGTGTGGACGAGGCGGATGTGAAATTTGTTTTGGGCCCGGCAAAGCCTGCCAAAGCTCGGAGATTTGTCACAGGTGGAGGACAATCGCTGAAAATGATCAGCGGTCGGCCTGACAAACGCAGACGATCCGGTCGGCACTGCATGGATGAGCTTTTGTGTCTGGAACAGGTTATCAAGCTGGCGCCATTCCAGTACTATTCCGTGTCAGAACACATCAACCGTACACACAGAGCATAAATGAACAGAATGAAGACGCAATTAGCTGTGGAGTTCCTTTACATCCATTCGTTTTTTGAGGTGTTTTCCAGATGCTCACTTTTCGGTTTTTTTTCTTTTCAGCTTACACGATAACCCGCCGATCATTTCACAACGCACCTGATCTGATTCGTTGTTAACCACCATTAGATGTAGAGACTGATAAGCAGAATCACACGAACGTTATCCACATGGTGTGTCGTTAACGATGCATTTTTCTACGTCCGGATCTTTGTGACTAGAAGATGCCACCTTGATTAGGTTCACTCCTATTCATGAGTGAACTACATGAAATGCACAGACATCATGTTGCAAAACCAATTAACACTGAGTTCTGTCCATTGGACGTACCGTTAGGAAACGGCATTTGTGCACAACTGTATCGGAGCCGAGAATGATCGGCAGTGTATAAAAAACGATGTGCCATGTGAATTGTTACATGTAAATTTTTACTGTCCAATAACACGGCGCAGTTGAAATAGTTGGTAGTTTGTCGACATTCCGGCTATCACGAATGACTTTTTGCAAGACTAATTTTCAAGATTTCTTATGAATATGAGTTAGCTTCGAAAACAAATTGGGCACACGCTAAAAGACAGAAACAGACTACTGACCTCCCTTGATGTTCCATATAGAACGGTCACAACGGAGACAATCGACAAGGTACTTGGCGCTTATGGAGTCCGCGTTTTCTTTCCATCAGATAACACATTACAGCATCAACTCACAAAGGCCAAAGACTCTTCGCGTCTACACGAACAAGACAACTGCATTTGCATGATCGATCGTAAGGTCTTTCCTGTACTGTATATTGGGCACACATTCACACAGGTGAATATCAGAAACTCGGAACACAAAAGAAAGGAGATACAAACCAGCAGAACACATGACTATTAAAAAAACACTGGAGCGCGACTCCTCCATAGCTCCTCGCCGTATATCCAAAGGGCGCACCACTGAACATGACAACACCAGAATCCTCCGGTGAAGAGTTCACATACACGCTGAGTGCATCTGCGCTGAGAACCTGACAGTTAATGTCCATCTTTCAAGCCTCAACCGGAAAGATTGTGTAGAGATTTCATATATGTGGACTGAGCTGAAAAGAGTTAGTGGATGAAAACCCAAAGGTTCACATCACCTGGTTGCTCTCAAATGACCCCAACATCGACAACACAGATAGCAGGACCGGAAGCCTAACACTGACTCCTACACTTTAGGACACCATATACATATATAAATACAAAAGACAGACAAACCCATGAACACATCTTCCCCAACACCCAGTTGTTTTAGGCTGTCATTCCATTTTCATTCGTTTGAAAACCATTTTGCTGAAGGTTAGTCATTACAATCGGAATATCGGCAAACTGACACCTAATCGGACTACGCTGTGTCATTGAACAATAGAAGACAGCTTACACTTTATCCACTTTTACGTTGCGAAACCAAGAATTTTCAATGCTCCACAGTCAGTTGCTTCATTTTTTTGTCAAAAATTGTGTTCACACTTACTAGTGATCGCTTGGTTTGCTGTTCAAATTCCAAACGTTTTACAATCAAAACGTCAAACTTAGCGTCACGGAAGCCAACTGTCATATTGACTGATCTTTAAAGCCGTTGTGAATGTTGTCTATTTCCTACCATTCTCTATTGTCCTTCTGTCACTTTCCAGGTTCGGGGAAAAACGGTTTCACTTTTGCCATGGCCTACTCATCTGATGCAGCATCACCAGAAGAATCCTACAGTTACAATATAGGAAGCATTACTTTCACATAAAAAATTTCCGGAACTTTACTTACATCGTGTCTTAGTTGCATTTCAGTCAGTCCTATCCACTGACCTATCCTAGATCTATGGTGAGCTTACGTGTAAGTCACGGGACAATCCAGTCCAACCTCGCGGTGGTCTGGGTGTACAAGCAGCCAATGAGAATCGTGGCGATGAGCGACTGTGAAGTTCAGACATGCCTCGAATGTCATTGGATTGAATTTATACCAGTTGTGATTCCTTCTATTTTTTATCACAAACACGATTTGTGAATGATCCCCCGAAGGTGTTTTCCAGCTGTAGTGGGTTTCCCATTGTCCCCAGTTGCGTATCATGTGTCGGAGTCTTTCTGGTGAGCATTGGTGGCCCTTATCTCTGAATTAATGTGAGGGGGTGATTTTAGTATTAGGATTTCACATGAAATTAACACATGGTCCCTGCGTGAGATTTCCGTAATCCCCTTTGTGAATGTTTTCTGAGGAATAAGTACGGTGTCTGATCTAATTTGACATCACTTTTCAATTGGTAAGTTGATACTTTTGGCGGCCTACTTTGACGGCTCTGAAAAACCAGTGTGCCACCAAATTGAACTAAGTGTCCCGTAACAATCATAATAATAATGATAATTCTAACAGTGATAGTAATCTCGCCGTTTTGATTGTCATAAGTGTAGAGAGGGGATTACCAAAACGAACTGAGAATCATCGTATCTAAGATTCCGAAATCGACCGTGTGAGTGGCTGCTTCGTCAGTATCAAAAGTAAAACCACTGGTATATTTCTTAGGAAATACAAACTAGTGTTTTTCACAAGTTTTTTGCGACTATCACCCGAATGGCAGTCCTTCTGTTGTACAACTTCTTTCATATTTTTTCCCTGACTGCAAGATTTACTGATTTTTTCAACTAACTGATGTATTCAGGATTTCGTACAAGAATGATTCGTTGTGTTAGTAGTATCTATAGCATAATTGTTGTTCCGATTCGTGGAGAGAGCTCATCTAGCAATCAGCAACTGAGGCTCTAACGCGGTCCAGGGGGATGGTTATGAGACCGGTGACCAGGCCATTGAAAAAAACTATATCAGATGCGTCCGTTGACAACAGTCAGTTTCCTTCGTCTTGATTGACTCACAGTTTAGGCCTTTCGTCCCAGAGGTAAGTAAAGGACCAAACGCCGTAGCGGCATTTTTACGGTTTCAAAGGCTAATTCGATCTCTGTTGCTACGTCGTGAATCATTTCTTTAATTAAGTCAATTTAAGTTGGTTAGTACAGGTTGAACATGATCTGCTTTAACTTGACCTCAGCTAATTTGAGCTGATTGAACTAGACCGGACCAGGTCGGACTGGATTTCATTTTAACGGTCCGACACCGTCATCAAACGCAAACAAAAGTGGACGGGTACGCGAACTGTTTGACATGCAATTCGACCTTTAAGTAGGCTATTTCGGACAGTTTTGTTCGAATCAAATCAGCCATAAATAAGCCTGTATTTTGCAACAATGTGTTTTCTTCACCCTCTGCTTGTTGATAGCGCATTTGCTCGAACTAGTAGTATTAACTGTGATCTACTGTACTGAACAGAGGACCCGAAACACCAGCACGACTTCGAATGGCTCCAAACCTAGACCTCAACATTAAAGACTTAAGGGAGATCCTAAACACTGGAAATCAAGTAAGAGTTTGTTCATAAGGCATTCGTATACATACCTATACCCTAAAGGGAACTATCCTTAACGGAGTACCTTTGGGCCAATGACCGTAGCGGAATGTTCGACTTTCCGGTGTGTAAGTCACCACTATTCTGATTTGTTGATATGGTTTGCAGGCGACAGCGAAGCCATATCGGACTGCATCATAAGAACTGCTCGTATATTGTTCAAACTAATGTAAAAGGAAAAATATACTAATTTTCATAATGTCCTACCAGATGTGGTCAGCAGAATCATGAATAAACGATCAGGATAGGTAATTGTTGATGGCTTATTCCGGATTCCCTTACTCGTATCGATCTGATTGCAGTATGTCCTTTCGTTTCGTTTAACCCCAGCGTGTTTTCGAAGAACTTGAAAACGTTATATAGTTCGGTGGTCATAGAATGATTAGGTAGCGGGTTCAGTGAACCGCTTGGGAGTGTGTTCCGGGAATCACTAAGTTACGTAGCAGCTCATATGGGTTAGGACGTAAATATCGTACTTTCTAATGCTTTCTGCATTAGGAATGTAAAGGTATTGTATTGTAAGTTGCTTTATTCAGTCACCTGGGTCAAGATCCAAAGGAATTATGATAATAATGCATCGATTGCATCCATCGATAGATCGGAAGGAAACGGTTTAAACATAACATCATTTCGTGACGGGATCGATTAGCCAACCCACAATCATTCACCACAGAAAAACGGTACAGACAAATTGATTTTTACTAATAATCGAAACTGACTGTGGCTACGTTAACGAGTGTCCTTGCCAGATTCAAAGAAACAGGAGTTGACGTAAGTCCAGAATCAAATATCTAATCTCATCAGTTAACGAGGTTTTGCTTTTTTAAGTGAGATGTCCATTTCACAAGTTGATAAAATTTACCATTACTTCTGTGGTGCCTTTTGGATACTAAAGCGGTGATTCCGTAAAACAAGAAATCCAGAAGATTTTGAAAGTTTTGTCTAGTATTACTTTGGATCCGGGTGGATTTCCAAAATGGAACGAAATATCGCCCAATAAAACGGGTAACTAAAATTTCTTTGCCCATACCATGAGATTTCCAACACTCTCCTTTTCCACCAAGTTCGATTGTTAAGTCAAATGTATGTTGCTTTCTTAATTCATCTTCAAAAGTGATGGATTCGCAAGCATAGTTAGCAATGGAAAAAGTATGAATCCAAAAACCCAAAAGCCTGCAAAGAAAACAACTCCCCGTATTTTTTTCTAACTCCATTGTATGTTGCTTTACCGCTCTAATTTTGCAGCTTCACGACCAGGTTCGAAACATTGTTCAGCCTACTTTGAGCACTTTGTCGAGACGGAACTCTGATTATTAGAACAGCAATTACTTAGTCCTTCAGCATCGAATTCAACAAAATACACGACCATAGAAAACAGTAGTAGCCGTATTAGTAGTAGCAATTGTTGTCTCAATCATTGTAATATACTTACTTATTGCTACAGAATCTGATTATGGATATTATGCCGGTGGAATCATTGCGAAATTGGAATGCAGGAATTGGTAAGTCAGCAGAAAAAAGTGCTTAGGTTTTTGTCCAGTTTTTCACGAGTTTTCTTTGCTTATTTTTAAGTTACTGGTGCTGCTTCATCGTAACAAGACAACAAACATTTTGTCTATTAATGTTTTTTCAGGCCATTTTCTCCTGTAGCCCTAGTAGACAATAAGCTGATACTTTACGACCTCACTCGGGTAAACAGAACAGTCAAACGATACTTCGTGATTCATGAGCTTTTTAATCCATTCTATCTACTTTTTGTACTGTTCACTGCGTTGTTTTTCCAATCTTGTCAAGCCATTGCAAACTGTTCACGTCGAGGTAATCGCTGGTCAGGCAACGAAAGCTCCAGACACTGCAAATGATTTGGGAAAACCACCTTTCGAAGTGGTTGCTCATCATGGTCTAACGCGGCCCTGCCACCGAACACAACAGCGGTGCTCGAAGACAGTCTGCACAAATCACACTTGAGAATTTTACGCTACTCCTCTATGCACTTATGTTCTTGGCCTCATCCTGCAACACTGTTTGAATAAGCAACCCGTAGGCCGGTCTATGCTTCTTTACCGTCTGAGTATAATAGTCATTTCGCACGTAATGCGGTCTAATTGGTCCACCGGTGACTTGAATAAGGATAGTATTTAACTTGGTCTGAATGTTTTTCAGACGACGTATCCAGTCAAACTGACCAATCAGAAGCCTTTTTTATTTAATCAACCATTCTTCCTCCGACAAATACTACTGTACAGCACACAATTTCTACAAAATAAGTAGAGACTCAGGGGAATTGAATTGAATTGCCTTACTTCGCAAACGAAAGTTGAAAATACAGGAAGTATTTTTCATTAGAATGACGAGTTCGTTGTTCTTCGGCTCTGGAAAGAACAATTATGTCGATTCCTTCGTTGTCCAGACGGTCGAGATACACTCACAACCTATCTGAATGTTGTTCATTCACAAGCAATACACTGTTTGCCCCTTTTTAAATCAGGCAATTTATTGCCTGAACCTATATCAGTGTCACCTTTCTCACACGAGAATGAAACCATTTGTTCTGTCATTTGCAAAACTGAAAAGAAAGGGCAAAATGAAGAACTCTGGTGAATATCAACCCTCGTGGCGAACTACAGAGGAAGATTGTCATTAGCACGAATTCGAATTCGACGGCTAGAATACAGAGATTGGTAAAGACAAGTGAATTTTTGTGACACATTGTTCAACGAAGGTCGCGTGACAAAAGTAATCATTTGTACTTGTGATGTGTATTACAAACCCAGACCCGGAACATAACCCGCATCCAATGGAATATTCGAGGAGCTGATGTGGACCATCGTGACTCTTGCCACTTGCAATCCACCTCCCACCTGATATACGGTTAGGATAAAAATTTGCATTGATGGCATGAACGGTCAAGAATCTTATCCGATGTCAAGACATGTCCAGGTGGCTAGCTAAAGTCATGCAACAAGGCAAATCCGCCATACATTCTGGTTCCTATTTACGATCATCGAAAAAGAAACTTTCCACAATAAGCAAATGCTGATCCGATTTTAATTTTTGCTCCGGAACGCTTGTTAGGTTGTCGTAGTTTGAAACTTTCGGAGTTCATCAAAACCTGTGCAAAATAGGCTGGACAGTTTCGATTTTCGTATTCCGATAAAACTACCACAGAAAACCTTTGTATTACGAAAATAACCGTTGAAGGTTATTGTGGATGTCAGCTCATCTGTTTAAAAACATTTGGTTGTTTTCTGACGATACTAGAGAAGAGTAAATTAAAAGTCAACTCGTACTACATAAGGATTTCCGCAGTTATGAACAGGATAAAAGCAACTGAATTCCTTGGTGTTACGCATTTGAATTTGGCGTGGATCCAAGACGCAACAAGTCTGGTGATTCTGATCTACACGGGTTCTACTCAAGAAACTCGCCCCTCACTTTGGCTTAACAACCGTTCTCATAAATCGATTGTAATCGCTTTTGACTACCCATTATCATTTCGAATTACAGGATAAATTAATAGGCTATGCAGTTACTATCATTCCATTTCTTGCATCAGGTCACCTGATCGAGTAAGTTCACTTGTTTCTCTTTATACCAATGACGTTACGGAAACCGGCAAAAGTCTACTCGCATGATCTGTACCATTTTGGACTAACGTCGCATTTGTTCGGATTTACATTGAAAGAACTCAAAATCGGCGAAAACAAGTCCCGCAAGCGACTTCGCAAACACATGTTTGCCTGCAGACTGTAGGTTCAAGCACAAAATCATCAGTGTACTTCACAGTACGCACAGGCAAATGTGTCCAGTCCAGATGAAATGATTCTCATACCTAGTTGAACGAGATCTAAATTCGTTAGTCCGATGACAGTTCCTAATCGGTAAGGCATTATTCCGAATAATTTCAACGAAATTTCGAAATAATAACACGAGTGATATAGTGATTAGAAGTTCGAGTTTCAAACGTTCCCTGCCTCCGTTTGCAGGTTAGATTCCTATTTGATGTTTGCTGGATAGCCTTTTACGACCTACAAAGAAAAGTATAGTTGCATTCCCATAGCTTTTATTGGTGAATCCAGTATTATTAACAAGCGCTGGAAGTAGAATGGTGAGATTTTGTCTGCCAAATCGATTCCGTCAGCGCTTCAAAATGCTTGCTTTTTTCGCCAAATCTGTTGAATTTTCTCTTCCATGCAGACGGCTGGAGCAAGATCTCATCCTATTCAGCACAATTTTCATCCAGCCGACTTATTCAACAACGCAGCCGTAAGATCATAGGCCTCGGAGGCTCAAGTTTCTCATTATTACCCGAACTTTAAAGTCAGAACGCTTTCTCTCAGCCAAGCCCCTCAAGGAAATGCGTGAAATTTACCATTTATCTTCTAGTCATCTCATAAATTGTTCAACCTACTGCTCTTTCTATGGTTTATCATGCACTTTATTGAAGTTCGTGATTTTTTGACACTAGATGAGCAATCGGCCAGAACGGAGAGACACTCGTAGATATCATTGTCTGAACAGAACAAGTACTGCATCCATTTTTGGCCCAACCTTACGTCCACCTTTGGGAAAGATGGAGAATGCAACTCATTTATTCTGTACACACGAACCTGAAGGCAGTAGGGCTATCCTCCGAAGAGACTGTTTTTATTTTTATGCAGATATCGATTACTATATCATACTTTTTTTAAGGAAACTACAATTTCAGGTATCATCGTCTGTTAAACTCAAGAAACAAAGGCGGTTTTGCACCGTTTTTCTGGCATATGTGGTACCAGTCTTCCCGTATCATGTTTTATTTATCAACTGAAGGTAACTTTGTTTCTGTTAATTACATGCCACATTATCTGAGTACTCACCACCAGCTTGCATGTATGCATCGATGCTCATATTTCACCCGATATCGGAGTTCGCTTTTCCAGACAATTTACAGTTAACATATCTAAACATCTGAACAGTTTTTTTTGATCATTCTGCAGACAAACTCGGCGGTGAATTTAACATTTGATACTTGAGCCTTGTAATCACTCGGTTTGCCTACTTCTGCACGTTATACCCGATGGTGCGTTGTTTGACCTGATTTCGATTGCCTGTCTCACTGTCTTTATTGTCTATAAATGGTCCTTTACTAGGATATCTAGATACCATTTTACTTTTGCACCCCAAGATAACTTGCAAAAGCAATTTGTTAACTCCGCCTATGTTACCCACCAGAAAGGCCTTACAAAGTCTTATACGTCGCCAATTGTCTTGGTAACAAAAGCTGCATCAAGGTTTGGGAATTCTCGGAAGAATTATCCAATTCAAAACCAACATCAAAACGAAAACAACCAATCATCAGCTCTGCATAAACCCTAGGCAGCCCTCAACTTCTCTACTTTTGTTCTCACTGACTCCTACCAGTTACTCCCCTCTCCACAAACGATTCAAAACGGGTACCATGTCCTATTTTCCAACTTTTAGCAGTTGTCTTGCCTCTGGATTGTTATAACTGCGCTTGATTAGGAGTAACTCCCAAAAGGATCTCATTTGCATTGGTCTATTACTTGTTCTTCAGTCCTGCCTTAAATATTGGTGAGTGCGTTTCTTACAATTACGCCAACTGAATTTCGATCCTATGATCTCGCGCAATTTGTGTACAAACTTTCAGTATCAAAACTTAGTGCTGTAAACTGTACTGTTCGTTCAACTGGTCCTTCTCGTGAGAGTAGACCTCGTTTGGTACGGTTACTCCAGTGAGTTCGAATCCCTCAACCGCGATAACCTTTTCCAAATCTCCGTGAGAACGGTATTGTTGCTGTTATTTTCACTTCATTCTTGGATGTTTTTCCCAGAATATGTCCTCTCTCCCTCCTGTTAACTCAGAAGTTTTCCAGCGGATCATTCTAACCCCATCCATTTCCTCTTTCCATTTGCAAGTAGCAAATACACCATAATTTTTCAGGGGAAAATAGGCGACTGTATCCACAGTTTGCTCCAAGGACAACTCGTTGCTTACACAGTACAAAAACGAGTGCATCCTCACTTTCCAAATCCATATTTGTTCGGTCGATGGGACACTACGAGCAGAGTCCGCGTGGCGTATTAGGTCAACAGGCACACCTGCTTGACGGGCTCGACTAGCATTGAGGACCACAAACATGCGTCCGAGACCGTTGCTCATATTCATACGGTCTCCCGTTACGGGGACGTCGTAGACAATCGCGTCTTTGAATCAACCTGACCACGATTGGAGAATCTGGTCATTTTCGTTTACGCTGCGGTAGAACGTAACGCGTAAAAGCTCAGCGGGATCCCGCCACACTGAAATATTACGAACGGAATGAAACCTTATGGTTATAATTTATTTAGGGGGACATTTTTTGGTAAACGGGGAATCCCGCGAAATGTTTTTTTGTCCCATCCTTGATCACGAACATCCACAAGGAACCGCGATATCAAGATAAAGGGAATTTAGTTTGATGATAGATTAGATCAGATATACATACAGTTACTCGATGATAGTGGATTTCGTGTTGCATGATGTCTTCCACTCACCCCTTGACGGTAGAACAAAGGAACGGTAACCACAATTACCATCATTATCTAGAAAAGTTACACGGTGCTCTAGGATGCTCGGAATGGGGCTCTGAATGGCCTCAGTCCCGAATTTCACCCAACCATTCACTATGATAATCAATGTTCCAAACTATTCAATTTTCTGAACTCACCTAGTTACCTAGTTACTAATAGTGTTCACTCTGGATTGTGATTTCTTCTGTACGTGTCATTGATATTCTGATTGGGTAACTGCAATTTCTTAAGTAATACTTCGTCTTTAGTATCAGCGCCAAACCGAAAACGTTTATCCTCAGATCGATCTGTTTCACTTCCAAGAGGCAGAGAACGAATTAGAATTATTAATTCTTGTGAAAACTTGTTCCATGAATTCCCAAATGTGTTTTAACGATTTCGAGAATAGCCATCCAAGACCACGACGTAGCCCAATCCGAAGGATCATCATTTGGCTAGGTGTATGTCTTCTTATGTCCCGTCTGTAGTAGAACAACTCATCCAGCTAATGAAACTGACTTCTCTAATGACCGAATGTGAGAAATCTTACATTCAGAAATCCATTCAATTCGTTTATTGCAACCGACCTACCGTGTGGCGACTGGTCAACGGCGGCATCATTCTGTGCTTTGGATGCGTAGCAGCTACCCTTGCTCAGATCCCCATCCGGCCCCACGTAATTGCAAAAGTTATTCCCACTTTTTCTCTTACATTATTTCATTCAATAGAGCGCGCAAATTTTTCTTCCTGCCATACTCCTACCGTAATTTCACTGGGATACCTCAGATCCTATGGGCACCTATAAGTCCAGATACCGGATATTTTGCCTACTTTGATAAAACATTACTGATGTCTGCCGATCACCTCATGGTCATTATTTAACGCCGGGAAGACGAATGCGAAAGGGAATTGAATAAGTCCTTTTGTTTTCATTGGGATTCTTGGGGATTTCACGATACGGCCTGACTATAAACTAAGCCCGTATCCTCTCCCCCCCCCGCCGTAATTTTCCTGAAACCAGGCCCCTAGTTCGACTATCAGCGGAACAATTCCAAGGACAAAATTTCCCAGACTGCAATCGCACAACTACAACTTGATGTAACAAGATATCATAGGGACGAAGAATCAGTATTTGCAACACTTTGACGGGACGACTCTGTGAACCGACCAATCATCCAACCAACGGTTGAAATAAAGTGCTGATATCGGAACTAGATCAACCTGTGATTAGACAGAAGTAGCCGGGGTAGTTTCATACCAGGACGCGACTAAACCAAAGAGCACTTATCTACCACAATCTCACGGGCTGAAACAAAGGTTTGTCACAGTCAGGGTCCCAACAGGGTCAGTGAAATTTTCATCGTTACATCGATTACATGGAGCAATAGTAATATAGTTAACGTTACCTACGCTGACAGGATTGTCAGACTAGCCGGAAAAGAGTGGGAATTTGGATGGAGAAAACGGTCTCACGGACACCTCACAAATCCCGATAAAAGATGCCCTAGTGTTAGCGCATTTGGATTCGCTCGAAATGACGACCCGGGGAATGAAACAACCAAATATACAACTCATTTGCATTGTATGTATTTTGTGAACTTTTTGGGAGGACGGGATACACCGGAACTGGGTGCGCCAGCAAAAACAGGTCAGAAAAATGTAAATTACATCACCGTGTTTTTCACCTAATTAGCTGAAGTAGATGGAAAATGAATAGTGTGTCTGCATGTATGCATGCATCCGGTTGTAAATTCCATGTCAATAATGCAGTATGGGTGCGTACTCAAAATTAGAGGGTGCTCCTCAGAAAAAAGACGGATATTCAAAACCAATAGTCAAAAAAACGCACTCTGCTTCGTAACGCCTCATACTGGATTTAATAAAAATGTGTAAAAGAAACACAAGGGCAGGAAGACCAGGATTGGTCAAGCTCATTACCACATTGCAGTAAAAAACAGATACTAATAACCTTTGAGAACCGGGAACAAGAAAGTAAGGCATGTTGATATTTTAGTAAAGTGATCCAGTTGATCTATTACAGTGCCTGGAAAGAAAAACAGTCAAGAACACATAAATTTAGGGCAATAGAAAATTTAGATGAAGGACAAAATCTGTCGTGGTTGGCATTCTGTCGGACAGACTGTAACATGTGATAGGAAGAAATCGGAATTGTTTTGGACATCGGAACTTGGATCCGCTCCCGAATAAAATGTGGGTGACCGGGATCATCAAGAGCGCCCGCGCATTTACACAGAACATTACCCCTCGCTTGTAGGGCGTGGAAGAGAGGGAACAGATGGGAAAATTGTTGATTCGATAAAAGTGTTGAAATTTGCCTGAGTTTGAAAAATGATGAGATTGGCTGAAAAGCACAGCCCTGGAAACGTACGCACGCAGGCCCGCACGTACACATGTATGCAGTCATACACGTTACAGATCCGTGCGTCAGTTTTCGTCACGATTAGGGCCAAACTAGGACTGATGATGATGATGATGGTGGTGATGATGATGATGACTGATTGCAGACGACAAATAACCATTGGCATTAAAATAAACCCATATCAAACAAAGTACTAGAAAAAAAAGACATGAGACCAAAAACTCAGTTAGAGAGATAGTAAAATTACGAGGTTAAAGTATCAGATTAAAGCATCAGATTAGTGGAATAGAAAAGAAAAACAGGAAAATTGCACATTCGTGTAGAACTAGTAGTATTCCAATGCGTGTTATCTGTTTCCAATGTGTTTGGCATTCTCGCAGGGGTTTATTAGTGTGATTCTCATCGTCCCTTGTGGTTATCCTCGTTCTCGTTGTTGTTGAACATAATCCCGTTCGATCAGTAAAATCCGAAAAATGACGGAGAAAAAACAAAAGTGATGTGCATCTTCCATTCGGCTGCAAATAACAAAGACCGATAAATATTTTTGTGTGCTTACCTCACCTTGTGCTCAGTTGATCAAACGCAATACAATCGCTGATTTCTGTCACGGGAACATTTACATTTTGTCCTTCGCATGCATATTTGCATGATACGACGTCGAAGAATATCAAAGCTATTGCCGTCAAACGTGAGAGCCCGATGCTCACACTTATCAGTATCGGGAGAGACGAACTTCTCTGCCAATGTTTGTATGTGTCTGGATTAAATTGTTTGTATGTATTCTTGCAAATGTAGATGAGAGAATTTCCGACCGATAAACAGCGAATGCATTTGATCTGATCATGGCCAACACATTCGCATTGCGTCGCAAATTTCATATAAAATAGGGAAAACTGTCCGTTGAAAAATGAATAAGCTGTATCACCGGAGTCACGGCACCAAATGCCACAGTGAGGATATGGAATAAGGATACCATGTCAATTATTTCATCCACTTGTTGTATTTTGTCATGATGGCAGCAGACTTCTATCGAGTGAACAGAATATAAGGCCAGGAGTATTTTCACTTGTCATGTGCAAGTTACCTAGTTGGTGAGAAGTGCGTCTGAGTATGTGCTCGCTCGCTCGCATGCACGCACAAACACACCTACACATGGTTGTTTTTATTTAGGTTCCCAGTGATGTAAAGTAAGTCGTAGAGACTAAAGGTAAATGAATACAAGTCACTAAATGCTTGACAGACAAGTTCACCGTTACTAACTTCCCCAGGAGTGCAAGCGAAGTGTTAGATGAACATTTGCATGTGCAGATAATTAGGCGCTTTGGGGTGGTTTCAGAAAGATATGCCTTTTCCACAGGAAGGGTGAGAGAAGAGGGTGGCTGGTGCCGGTCAAGCGATAAAACGGTACAGTGTACAGAGTATACCATAGAAGAATTAGAATAGAGCAGATTTCACGCCTATTGCTGTGTTTCAGCTCACCGCCCATCCTGTACTGTGTCATGCCGAAATCCATCAACGTTTCAATAGGAAGCATGAACAGAGTAAGCATAAAATTGTAGAGCAACCGAATTCACATGTGAATATGATGCGAGGGATGAAGAGAACATAACGCTTGCAAAGCACGATAACAAAGAGGCTAGTAACGAACCCCATCTACACCGGATTTATTCGATATGTTTGTTTCGTTTTTTCGTGACTCACAATGACCGGTGGTAATTTCCGTATCCACGGTGTTTCTAAATACAATTTTGTCACTTTGGGAACATGGACTACGGATCGGTGAAATCGAATTAATCCTATTCGGCTGTACCGAACTGACAGGCTCCATGAAACAAGGATCCCATTCTTCACATTTGATTCTTGTCGTCTCTACGCCGTCTGCAATCCTAGCAGACGTGGTGGATGACGTGACCGCGGACTGGGGGATTTGGAATGTGTTCGATTGATCGGGATTGGTACAGCGACCAGCATCTCGACCAGTCTGTTCTTCGTACGACCCATTTAAAACTGGAGTACGCGCCGGTATCTCCAGATTGGCAAAAGACAGTTCATAAGCAGAACATGATGAGGACGAAGATGAAGATGCCGAACCCTGAACAGAGGCGGTCGTGTTGTTTTCCGCAACAGGTCGGTGGTACCCAACCTCGGCACCAGATGGCAAAGATGTCATCGTTTTCAATCGTTCTGTCTCATCTGGTCGATCGGTCATTAGTGTCGACGAAAGCGGTGACGGTGAAGATGTTGTCGTGGGCGTTGCTGCAATCAGCGGTGGCGATGTCCCAAAATTCAGAACGACTTTCGGTCGTGTCGGGGACAAGTGTGAATGCAAAGAAACCATCGTAGGCAGTGGAGAAAACGGCCCGTTTTGTGTTGCAACTACCGTGTTTTGTGCAAATTCAGCCGTGGCTCCGGTCTTCTCATTCACTTTAGACTTCCAATGACTAGGCGTAGAGGGTTGCCTTGAACTGCTGGTGTTTTTGGTCACATTCGATGTTACCATTTCTGTCGAGTTGCTCTCCACAGGATCCGTATTATCATTTAAACAGGACATATAGGGAATTGCTACACCGGGACAATGTAGCTGAAGTAAAGAGATAAATTGCCGAGCCTCGGTGCGTAGACTGTCTCGTTCTTGGGTGAGACGATTGATTTCCATTTGTAAATATTCCACTTGAGCTTGTAGTTCTTGTGTTCGTTGAACCTTTCTTTCACGACACTTTTGAGCAGATTTCCGGTTTCGTTCGCGTCTTTTCATCCTACGGTCTGCCTCATCAGGATCGACCTATTTGTTTTGAGAAAATGAAAGTGGCAGATAGTTACGTATTGGGGCATTCAGATTAACTTAATTTCATTTTGTACAGAGCAAACAGTCCTCTGGTATCGGAAACCTGAAGAGAGCAGAAATCCACTCTAATACAATGTAAGGTTTTCACTTTTGCCTTTATTAATAACGCTAAAAGAAGGTAATTTTTCAAGAAGCTATTTGCTACAAAATGAAGGCTACCAAGGGTGAAGGTGACCGGCAATGAAAAGACTCGAACCCGAGGTTTTTAGTTTGAGATCCCATGTGACTGTTTAATGCCATCGGACTATTGGTCCTGGTCAGCATGGTCCTCAGTCCAGTGTTTATATTCTGCCCCCCCCATCCGCACCCGGTCAGTTCGCTGTTCCGGTATCCTTCAGTAACAGAAGGACCATTCGAAAAATGATGAATGTTTGTTGTATGACAAATACAAGGTATGAACATTTAGTATCATCATGATATTTATTCTTATGCAACTGCGGTCGGTCGTGGATGTGAATTGCGGTTACCTGAAAGATTTTTCAAATACCTTAGAATAACAGTTTTGAATCTCTCATGATTGATTTTCACTATTTAGCCACCAATATTTCTACTTCTTATAATATCACAACATCGTTACAGATCCTATCGTAGGCAAAAATGTCACGGAAAAATTAATAAACTTGACAAAACTTCGCTGAGCTTCACGATCATTCACAAAGCCCAATTATCCCGTCCAAGAGTCCAGTCGTGTTGAAGTGGAGTAAGAAAACACCTATACGATTACTTTCACGTAAGAACGGAAGATAATTACTGATACTGTTCTAGTCTCATTTCAGTGTTAACGCCGGTGCAATTGTTGAAACATGCTAGTACCCCCGTGAGATGAGGAGATCGAAATTCTCCAAATATTTACGGTGCGACCGAGACTGAGGATGCGTGCTGTTCATGACCACTGAAAACGATGAGAATTGCCATGATAAAGATTGTATTATCGGATTGTACACATTACCCTGCCGGATTGGATCTGAGCCATCAGCAAGAGACGACAGAATTTCTGTAGTTTCATTCGCTTACTTAGATAACGCATCCCAAGCAGTTTTAAATTTGCTAAGCCTATCAATGGTAAAAGCGGACCGGATCGGCATTGTGTTCTTGTCACTGTTCAGTTGACTAAATCAGTTCTCACTTTTCCTCAAGTCAGTTATATGGACTGTAGAAGTTGATTTTTTTTCTCCTTCATTCAAATGGACCCAGTTCCGTTGATGTGTCGTTCGGTCAAAGATAGACACTTTTGTGCACATTAGAGCTTCGGCTGTTTCTACATCGAATAAACTATTTGTGTGCCGTAGTTTCGGTTACTGCCTCACAGTACCGTATACTCCAAAGAGACATGACCAAAGAATGATGAAAGACCAATCGCAAGGTCATAAGACAGAAAAACCAGAAGAAGAAAACTTAGAGTCTAATGACTCCACTGGCTGCGACATTTAACCGTATGATTTAAGGTTACCAACCAACGCATGGAAAGATCACATGGGCTCCAATCCGGCAGTCTAGCTAAACCCGTCCAATTCAGTACACTGGTTAAAGTTTTTAGGTACCTTTGATTATGTCGTAGAATGACCATCTCAATATAACTTCTAATAATTATCTGTCTTGGAGAACAACATATATCGAAGCAGTCAACCAGTGGGCGAGCTTAACATATTTCAGCCATCTTTCTGAATCAACTCAGGTCTACGCGATTCTTTACTGATAAGCTTCATTCACTATATTCTAACAATAATTCGGAGACATCGGTGCTCAAACATCAGTGGTCTTCACACATCTTCCATCTGAAACGGTTGTTTCTTAGCCGTATAGCAGGACCGATCCAAACGCTTCTGCGTACACTTGACCCTCGGATCAACAGGCAAGTCTCACGTTGACACAGTAAACGATTTATACTGGCAAAGGTCGAGTGAGTCTCCTATATGCGCTACGATAATACATCTGATATACTGCAATATAGGGAAATGCAAAAACTCAAATGGCAAGTTATCTACTTTGTCCCATTCCTTTTGCAAACGCAAAGTTCGGCTTCAAGCTAATGCGGTTTTACAGTTCGAAGGTGTTAAACACATCCCAAACATATCCGTTCAGGCGGTCGAGAAACACTCAGAAATGACCTGGATGTTGTTCACTGACATGCAAAACATTCTGAGTCACACAACTTCCTGTCTGTGCGTACGTCAATGCCACTATTCTTTCACGAGAATATGACTGTCTCCATATTCATGTGAATTCCAAATTTGAAACGAAAAGACGAACGGGGAAACCCTGACGAGCACCACTTCTCGTGTTAAATTTGGGTGGCAGATACCCCTCCATACGGATTTCGGTTCGCCGTTCGGAAGCAAACACCGAAGAGGTGCAGTGAATTTCTTTCCTACATCCTTCAATGACAGATAGTACCACAGAACTACGTGATCAACTCAGTCGAACACCTCTTTCAGATCAGAAAAGATAGCTTTCGGGAAATTTGCTTCAGTTTAAAGGTGAGACTAACACAACCCGACCAGGTCAGAAATCTCCTTGACCTTCACATATTGAAGTGGGTTTCATCGATTTTATTTTTGGTCTCAAACTGTATATACATTGATTGTAGCCCTCGATTTCGATGTGAGAAAACGGATAACACGAAAGGAATGAACAGGCTCGTTTGGGGGAATTCGGTCTTTCGATTATATAATATATATATATATAATATAATTGTATGAAACGATAAAAAGCTTTGATTACTGTGCGTCTTGTGCTAGTGGTAGTATGGTCATGAAGTGGAAACAGTCATATGGTGGTTTCAATAATCATGAAACTAAGGAAAAGATAAGCCAGTGCGTCGAAACCATTTCCATCGTACCTCAGCCAACTCCGACACCGTTCTGGAATCAGGTGAACTTTAATTTAGGGTTAAAGAAATTTAAATGAGTTGACAGATCGTTTTTGAAAACAAAGAGACCAACTTGTAATGTCGAATCTCATTGGCTTTGGGAGTCAACAGTTGGCTTCAGTGAATCGTTCTAAATAGACCTGGAGGAAGTCTGTAGATCAATTCTAAAGCATGCTTCTTTGCGAGGTGCCCTCGGCGAAAAAGGTGTTAGATTCTCGGTTAAGACGGTTTTCGCGGTCACAGCACCCCGTCACGACTGTTTTTCTTCTCAGTTGTATACTTCGCATATGGATGAATGAACAAAACTTCCTCGGAAGCACACGACCGGTTTCGCGGTTATTGCCGCTCTTCACGCATGCGTACCCGGTATTCTTTTGTCCAATCATCCCTATACTGGTCGCTTCTTTCTTAGTTTCTCACTAGAATCTCATTTGAATCGTTAGGAGAGTGAATGGATGATAAATCCATTTAAGAATCACATGGTGATTCGTCGGAGGATTTTTGTCCTCTTTCTGAAGGTTACCCTTGCCTGACCGAAGAAAATGCTCCCAAGAATCACCATGTGTTTCTTAAATGGACTTACCATCCATTCATGCTCCTAACGATTCAAATGAGATTCTAGTGAGGAACAACTGTATTTGTCCCGATAAGGAATTTCAAATTCTTGGGTTTCTTGCGTCTTTTATCAATTTCATGTCGATCACAATCTGCGCAATGAAACGCCCGTACAGTCCCCTTATCTATCTACTTATCTTCTGCCTGAATTCGGTTAGACTTTGCCGACTGGGATACCGTGGTTGGGACGACCATCAATCTGGCTGCTATGAACAGACGATCGGCGCCCGATCGACATCATAAAGACCGCGAGTTCGTGTGCAAAGCGAGAAGCAAGTAGGAGAACTATGAATGACGTTATGTTCACAAGACAGCGTTATTGGTAGATTTAAGTGCCTAACTTTTCGACTACAGTGGGTAGTCTTTCTCGAGGCAAATTTTACAATCAAATAACTGAAAGAACGTTCATAACAAAAACCAATACATGGCGCATCGGTTTTTCGATACACTCCTTACGTCGTTCGGTCCTGATATTTACAAGTATGGGAACTGTTCTAATTTCAATTTATTGTCAATCCTACCAAGGCAACAGTCTCAAGAAAATCAGGCTGAAAGGATATCTTAAGATCCGCATATAGCGAACGGTTCAATATGAAATCAAGGTGATCCAATGGGTCAGAAACTGTTGCCACGGGTGATAACGCTAATCAACGGAGACGGTCGACCAATTACGTGTTTTATTAACAGCTCATTCCAAACTTTAATATACCTCGATTTCAGTTTGGTGATTGAAAAAATCAATGAAATGAATTCCAATTTTTTCAAGGTTGAAGAGCAAGTATACGTAAAAAACGGGTTTTGCGTTTGTCTGCCGCTGACGACCGTAACATTTGTCTCCCGTAGGCTGTCACGCTTTTGCCGACAATCATTCAAGCGGTTACAGGTCTAGCCATCTTCGCTGACTTTGTTTACCGAGAGTGCACGAACGTTCACGCGTGAGAGCACACGGGCGCGTGAGCATGCAACCAGATGGACCCGAAACATTCTCGCTTTCTGCAGGAGAGATTCATTGGCTGTCGCGATGGGAGCAGGGCAGTAGTCGCAGTACACGACCCAACTGTTGGACCTCGAACTCCGGGTTCGCCCGGTTGTATGTGCATCTGAAGTGATGGCTGGAGTGGGGTTGAGGAGGCGTAAGTGAATTAAGCTCAATCCCGCCGTTCACCTCGAGAGGGCTACAGACCATTGATATAGTCCAACAGCACACGTTCTTTCGCTGCCGCTAACCCTCGAGGGAATAGTACCAACCAAAGTTAATCATTTCCTTCCGCGTACCCCTCAGCCCACTTAGTCCATACTATGAACGAGCAAACCACGGCATGCACACATGCATGCGTGCAAATCCAGGTACATCAGCCCGAACACACGCTCGCATAAACACAACACCACCGATCGTTCGCCTAAGGGACATTTGGCCTTGCCATCTCGTGATACACTATACAACCGCTCTTAGATGACTCATCTCTCTATCTCTCTCGCTGATGATTGGTTAATTGGCTGATGCGCGGTCCACTGTGACCCGATATCAAGCTCGTTCATCGACCGCCACACAAGCGATTGCCGATTGCTTCTGTTGGCCATGGTCGCTTGTGTTGTGTAGTCGGCAATCGGGTCGACACGCACCTGTCGCCGAGGTAGACACAGTACACGCGTTCGTTTGCAACACACCAACACCTATTACTGCTGCTACCTCCGACCTAACATTGATTGGTGAAATGAACGTACAAAACATTGTGCGCCCATTCACCCCGAATGAGGATGATCGATAAAGCACATCAGCAACGCACAAACAACACGAGCAATCGGACGAGCACAGCCGAGATTTTGGGATATGCGGGGTAACGGAAATTGCCGAACGCAGAAAACCAACCAGGTACGCATACCAAAAACAGACGGAAAGAGTCGGCATCGCTTCAACTGGTTCTTGCACTGCTTGTTAGTGTTATCCACGATGGCAGTCAGCGCTGGCAACACACTCCTAACTAGCTAAAAGCCAAAAGTATAAATTAGGCATAATTATTGTCATGTTGGTAACGCTGGGCAGAGGAATGCTAAGTGCCCTTGGGGTACACAGTTTCAATTTGATGCTCTCCAAAAGTGGCGTCTCTTAATTGCACCAGACTGTAGGTGTAGTCCAAGCTACTCAGGGCTGAAGTGGAACTGTGGAGGATATGCAGAACTGGACCAGTGAATCATTAAGACTAATATGGCTCTGTTATGTAACAGGAACCATCATAGAAGACTGAAAAATTAAATAGGCCTGGTCGGTCCCATCGACGAATGAACAGCACGCGGAGTCTATGACAGGTCTCACATGGCAAACTGAAGGAGTGCAGACAAGGATGACCGCGTACGATTTACTGATTAGGTGTATACATCAATTCTCAAGGTTACTGGAAGTGTGCCCCGCGGAGGACACGGAAACCAATTCCAACGGAATTATTAGATCACAGATGGTTAGGGATCCCAAGAAAACTTCGAACTTAGGTTAACAGTCGTGCGGTATATGGTCCTCGGACAGACAATGAGGTCACATTTGGCTCCAATCCATTAGCATGCTTCGATGAAGCCCCTCACAGAGAGTTCTCTGGAACAACGAACACACTGTCAGTATTCGGAAATTCGTGGCCCAAACAGTCAGAGCAATTTTTGAACATTTTTTCCAGGAATCCACAAGTTTAAGCAGGACCACCGAGTTAAACGTCCAACAATAGATCCCCTGCCTTCCATACCAGGACAATGTAGTGATCCACCATTGATAATTATAGGCTTTTTCGTCGTTTTGTGGAATCCGTCCGTTGCTTGATAGCATTGGGTTATTTTCTAACAGCTACGGCATGGATTAGAATCGATGTACAGTTCTGTGCAGCACTTGGGGCAAATGGGAAAACCACGTCCACATTGTTCCATCCAGTAAGGTGTGCTTGTTTCAGCCCTAGTTATGAGTGTTAAAGGCGGTCTGGAGCTAGTAAACAGCGGCGAGAAGTAAATAAACGACGAAAAAACTGCAGCTTGATTACAACCCAACAAACCCTTGAATACAGGTCAACCAGAAGCGCAATTGGGATAGACTTTTCAGTTGCTTTAAATCAGTGAATCCTATTCCGGTTATATCTTGTGAAAATGCACATTAAGCAGTTCTAACGTTGCAAAAGTGAGATAACCACTACCTCGGATGCTAAATGGTTGAGTTACAAATGACCATGAAAACATTTTATTGCAGAACTTTCCGCTCAAGCAAGCAGGTCGATTCGTTTTTATCAGCCACCTATCACAGCGCTGTGCATTTAGTCAACCCGGCATGTGAAATGCAGCCAGGATGGGACCCCCATACACGGACAGTTGTGAATCCAACCTCAAGAGAATACCGTAACCAGAAGAACTGCCTCTGATCCCCATCGGCAAATCCCTTGTTGCCGTAGTTTATGACCCTCTCTTGAATGGGATTATTTGGAAACAGTAACAACGGGTTTCACCGCGTTGAGTTTCTCTTTACCACTTAGATAAAAAGTAGCTCAGAGAATTGGAAAACGTGGTATTCCGGTAGTTCGTTGTCATCCAATTGCTTGTTGATTATCACACTCTGTATGGGTGGTATAAATTCGTTTGTCTTCAGAACCGTTTGCCGTCAGCGGCCACGTTGATTGCCTTCTGTGAGTTACGGAAACGGGAACACAAGAGCGACAGCGCATCGATAGTGCGTTCGGTCACTATTTTCAGAATATTTTATATAACTGTGCAAATCCCATACCGACAAAAAACTATTGCTTGGATAAAGTTACTAGGGCATCGAATGGTCCACGTGTGAACAGACGGCATTATTGACGCTAAAGCATTATGTACTTCTAGACACTCGCGAGACGATGGTAACAAACGGGCTGCATTTGGCTGTTCTGTCTCCGATTACATTCCAGCTGTTTTCATACCTATGGGATATGGCTAATTAGAATGATGGTTGATTGAGGAGTCGTAAGCATTTCACTGGGTAAAATAATGGAGTTTCATGCTGGTTAGGCTAATCCTGATCGCGGTAATACCGTCGTCAAAATTGCCTATTTGGTTGTTGTAGAGTTAATCTGACGAGGTAACCACATTACATGCTTTTGTTGTCGACTGAATCAAATACATTCACGAAAATAATTCGTTCAGTTCCAAGGTTTATTACTCAAATTAAAAGGAAATCAAATCAGCCCAGTGGGTGCTGAATTTCGCTTCGTCGCAGTAATGGGGAACAAGTAGCTCGGTCTTAATCCAAAAACTCATAAGTCCAGGCTGCACCATACACACAGGCATGCATTCATCCGTGCATGTAACTGATGAGATACCTCCAAATATTCCGTCAGCATTTGCTAAACAGAAGCGT
Source organism: Fasciolopsis buskii (assembly GCA_008360955.1). Classification (NCBI taxonomy): domain Eukaryota; kingdom Metazoa; phylum Platyhelminthes; class Trematoda; order Plagiorchiida; family Fasciolidae; genus Fasciolopsis; species Fasciolopsis buskii. The sequence continues at coordinate 25,323 of LUCM01010474.1, forward strand.
AGTTTTTAACAGAAACAACCGCAGAATACAGTCCAACTGAACTTACCAGTTCCCCTTTCAAATTTCGTCTCCCGGTTGCCAGAGTAGGTGCTGCTTTACGAAGCCGTCCAGGTGTTTGAGGTCGACCGCTGCTAGTTGTCGGAGCCGGTGAGACTTCTCCATCGTCCGACGAGCCTGCAAATTTGTTCAGAGCGAACCCAGTTGTTGATGAGTCCGGAGTCATAATCGCCGAATTCATCAGAGAATTATCATTGGCTGAGACGATCAGGGTCTGTGTGGACGTTGGCTGGCAAGGGGCTGATGAACGTGGGGAGATTATGTCTGCCGGATTTCCACGACACGCGACAGTTGTCATTCCGGTTCCACTGTTACCAACCAGAACACTGGATATGGTTGTCGTTTTTCCTACCGTGTGCTGATTCCTCGTATCTACATTTGGATAACCGTTCACATCAAACTGTGTTACGCAATGTTGTCTTGTATCCACTCGGGATCCGTTCAGATGAAAATGGTCCAGTTCACCGAGCCCACGGGGGTTCGCGTTAGTACCGAACGCTTGTTGCGGTGGCGGACGTCGTGCAGTGCTACCTCCGTAAAGTTGATCCGTCACACGAAAGTCATCCGATAAACGGGTGATGGAATTTCCACTGCCAAGCAACTGACTTCGAAAGTCCACACGGCACTTTAGTCCATTTTCTGCTACATCCATAGTCGACGTGTCGTTTGTGGCCCAGTTCGTAAAAGAACCGCTCGGTCCCGACTCGTAGGTCGAAGCTGCCGAGTTGGCAAAATTTAACGATTCCACAATCGGATTGAAATCCACATGCATGTATTCCGAATCCGGACGAGTGTCATGGTAGGATAGGGTTGTGCTGGTTGTTTTCAAGTCATGAGCATGCTCACGAGTCATGTAGTTTTGACTTGGATTAAATGGGATTGGCAAAGTTGAGTAGTCCATTGTACGATAAGATGAATTATGAGGAATGTTTTCAGACACCTGGTCACTGACACCGATGGTGGAGGATTGGAACACAAGCTGAGACGTCTCGTTGTGTATTACGGTATTGTTGGGACTACTGGAAGACAATGGCGCGGTTTTCAGCTGAGCTGACGGTGTTAGCGAATAGGTGTCCAAAATCGTCGGAATTTGTTTCCGGTAATGCGAGTACACTGGGTTGTTGTTATTGTTTTGTGGCTGATCGTTGTGCACTGAAAGAGGTTGTTGATTGGAATGCGGTGGGAACCCTTTGGAACTTAAATTAGTTGGCTGGACTCGCAGAAAACTCGATCGATGTTGACTCGATTGGAGCTGTGTTACTGCCGGCCCTTTAACTGGGCAAGCAGACACGGACATCAAGCTGAGGGCAGGCAAAGTAAGCAGTGTCGGTTGTCGTTCGGTCCAGTTATTGTGTTATGAACAAGTTTATGAAACTGTAGAGGTTAGGGAGAACAAAGAGAAAGGGCCAGTGGTAAACGATGGCTTGTTTTTGAAGCCACTCTAAAAACCACGAATGATGGGAATGTGTACACCTAGTGGAGACATCAAAATTACAGCCCTTGGATGTGAGGGTGGCGGTTTCGAATCTTCCCACAGTTGTTCATTTTCCCATCGGGCAGGCTACCTATCTTGAAAATCAAACACAGCGTCGAATAACTACTAAGAAAGAGAAAATATAATAATTTTGCACTACTTTTATTATTCCGATCACTGGTGTTGGCATTGATGTTGCGATGGCTGGTTCGACTTACTGTTCTGAAGTAACATATTGCAATGAGAATTACAAACTTTAAAGAAAACGACTCAGCATCATATCAGTCACTGCTGATGTGAGTCAGCGCCGACCAACTGGTTTCAGTGTGACTCGTATGCAACAAAAAGTACGAGTAAGAAGATATCTTAGCTGCGGTGAAGATCTGCAACACTGCAAACGGTCGGATCGGAACCACACGTAACCGATCGGACGGAGCCATAGAGGACAGATCACTATGCGTCAACGGTCACAGGCTCTACCACTAACCGACCACACGATAGACTACTACGTTAGTGGTATATAATCTCCAATTCTTACAAGCGGGCTAAGCAAAGTTCTGGAAGTACATTCCATACCACTCAGAAAGATAACCTGCAAGGCGAGGAGGCAAATACAGAGCCATTCTAAGCGGTGACTCAGAAAATCAATCTTGGAAAGTGAACAGTTAGATGAATTTTCCTTGATTAATAAATAATAGAAATATGAACAACAGTCATTTGTTTGATAGTGTGCTCGAAATGTGGACAATCCATTTTGATCGGAAACATTCGTGAAACTCCTAATTCAATTTACAAAATGCATATATATATATATATATATGTCGAACAAAAGTTAGATCATTTCATGCGCTTCTGCATGCTGTATGCATATATGTCGTTCCAATAGAATGAGGCATGCGTGTATCATGTGAGTGGGTGTTTTTACCCGGATGGTTCAATTTTGTTGACAGAGTAATCATGGGAACCGTACAAGTGGTAAAACAACAACAACCACATTTCAACCGCAAATCTTATTCGACAGGACCGCGAGATGCATTGATCAGCCATCTGGTACACAGCCAAAAATACCTGCAAAGGTGAAATTTCAACGATATATGGTTTTTGAAAGTCGGATCAATCCTACACCAAGCTGAACATTGGAATGTTGTATTTGCCTTAATTGCATTGTTTGACTTTGAGCATAATTACAGATAGAATGAAAAGATGAGATCGTGCTCTAGAAAATGTTCACCGTTATCTCTTGACTTGAAACAACGAAATTCGGGACTTGATAGACAAGCGGGAACTCTATCAACTCCCGAATGTGGTCACTCAAGTACGGGCTACGATTTTCCTTCACTTGAGTCTGCTCAACGTCGTATGTGCCTCTCTGGCTGTCACGTGAGGGTTCACAGGAATGAATCAGAGTAACGTCAAGTGGCCAAGAGCTATGTCTAGTTTACCGATAATAGCGGAAAGGTCAGCATACTCCATAGTCTCAAAGACCCACCGGTCCATTGCAGACAACAGAGAATCGTGACCCGCAGACGTTTTAGTGCTTGGGATTTACACAAAGTCCAATGAACCAGACGTGGTATGAACCCAGGGAAAAAGCCCTGATCATTGCTGTCCATTACCGAAGCGGAGGACCTGGAAACTTTTACCTCTGAAGCGACAAATGTGCTAGAATATTCATCATCAACAATGCCGTATGTGTTTGTAAGATTCGTCGACATTTTAATCGCATCTGTTAACCTTAATTCAGCTTAAACCCGGGAATAACTAATTCAAACTCGCACGCAGGATAAGCGCAGTGAGTAAATGGGAAGCTTGGATAAATGTTCACAAGCAGAAACTATGAGAAACACAGACAACTAACTACGGGATGGGTAGACGAATGCCCCCGATGTGCTAACAACTCAAACTATTTCGGATAGTTGCGTTTTGCATATTTGAATAGGACTCATTTCGACCGGAACTAGGTTTCCCTAACCTACCAGTGACTACCTCATTTCGGCGAGACTGAATGTGTGGCCACTTAGGGTCCCAAATTATACGCCCATGGTCTACAAACTCCACTCCACCATAGCTTAATTAAGCCTCCGTCGGATTCCGTTAACCAGTTCAGCAGTTTGCGAAACCAACATTAACTCCGAGTATCCACATTTGAACACCGGTTATGATGGTGCAGACAAAAGTCAGAGATTCAGGACCGCGAATCAGATAGTCAACGCCAGTTGACAAGTAGAGCAATGGATTCGGTGTATGGTTTTGGTATTACTACGCAGACAGTTACACAGTTCATGTCGACTGATATATGTGTAAGCAGTTATTCCGGTCAGTAGTCTGATTATGGGTACATCATCAAGTCTTGCCGGGAGCAACATGTTCCATGGACGAGCGACGATGGTGATGCGCTCATAGCCCAGATGCCCAATCGAATGAACAGTGTGGTTGTTGAAATATAGATTTTGATATTACGCTAGAGTGGAACAATTATAATGTCATCTGTACCAAATTTTCCAAAAACAGCTTACTGTCTCTAGAAAGCTCCGTTTCGTTTTGGGGGTCAGTATGAGTTGTACGTCACAACTTTTCGTTCCATTAATCTAGTTGTGCTGAGTTACGTTAGTCGGATTAAGTGTAATATGATGACCTAATTTGGGCGGATGACCGATATCATCCTTATGTGAAATGTCTGAACATCCTTCGGGCGTAGCCTCCTAGTTCAACCAATAGGACATAAGAGGTGCTAATGTCGATGACGCCCATGCGGGTAGTCGAACACCACTGAAGTCAGCGACTTCTCACATTCGAGTTCATCAAACATGCCGAATATGAACGGTGTCTGAATACCCCCGGATTACCTAAAGACGTCCGTCAGTTTTAAGCACTTATCTTAGTTTCATACCTGATAGTTTAGACTCAACTTCTAAAAGCGCATTAGGAGATAGCTCCTGTGGGATGGGTTTCTCTTTCTTTCTTAATCTACTCATCAGCAGCCATGAAATGAGTATATCGGGACAAGACTAAAAGCCCAGACAGATACCGCTGAAGTTAGAATTATTCACCAACTATCGATGATTACCAAGCCATGGAAAACCCAGTCGTCGTAGTTTTCCAACCCAGCTTTCCAGGGATCGTGCGCAGTGCATATCCAATGCATCCGACTCTGTACTTGGAATAAACGACTGGGAGTCGAATATCTTACCCATCAGGTATCCGATCTAAATCTTAACAGTACATCACCTGACAGCACTGCGATATACCATCCATCCGTCAGTGGCATTTTCAACGTAACATCCCGTTGCTCACATCAGCCGACTCCAGGATGATTTGACTTTCGCATTAAATCTGAAGTAACAGTTCTGATAAGAAGAGCTGAGGAAGAAAAGTGCCTCTGTAAGATACTCGTTTCAAACACTGATAAATATCTGAGATTTCGTTTCCATCAACGACGGCCCTATGATAACCATCATGGGAGCATTGAGTCGATAAGCGGAGAAATCGAGACGGACGATCAATTTATTCAAACCCCTATTTTCTCCTCAGGATGCACAGATAAGATCTTCCAGTAAATCCAGGGCTACACAAACTGGCGTTAACAAACAAAAAATCCTCGCCAGCATTGAAGGCACGTGCCTTTTTTAACAATGCAAACTCTACAAAAGTGCACCTCTGGCCCAAAGGACATCTGAGGTCACGCCATTGTTTTACACATGGTAAATGGGAAATAAAATGGTTAACAGTAAGACGAAGAACTTGGAAGAGATCACAAGGATCATCGTTTTGGATGAATTCGATTGTTGCACTACGCGGTCAGTGTAAATATGCGGCACGATCAAGTGGACTTCATACTTTGTAAAGGTGAACACCTCGACGAAGTAAAATTTTTGCACCACCAAAAAGTAAAAGAAATAATAAGCAAGGAAATAATTGAAAGTGTGTAACCTGCATGAGTGAGCTCGTTTAATGAGTAGATAAACAATAAAAGACTGTTGTATTACAACGAATGATATAATGAACAGAAGTTGAAAGATGATGACTGTGCAGCTTGTCATCCCTAAACTTCGCACCGTGAACAGTAATAATTATATTGTCGATAACAGAGAATTCGTTCATTTTTCCAAAACGGAAGAAAAACGAATGTTACGAGACTATGCCTGCCTCATTAGTAAAACAATATTATTTACATCCCACTGTTCTCTTAAGAAAACCGTTCAAATTAACAGACTGTTAAGGATACGAACCTCCGAGAAATCTCACAGTACCAAAAATGGAATCAGCGTCACGGTAGATGACTCCACTATTATTTGTCTATCCTCTGCAGGCATAAAAATGAAGGTTACACGACCAGAAAAGTACGACTTCACGTAAAACCTTGCTAGACCTCAAGGTAGAACAGCATGCTTACCACATGGTGCCTTCCTCGGTCATCGGTGCTGGTGGGTAGCCGTGAATAAGGTGAGGCCAGACCCACTGAATAAACGGCCGCGCACAAGCAGGGACAGTGTCGAGAACGTGGTGGGTTTTCGCCTGGCAGTCGTTCCCCCTAAAAATTACCACAAGTTTGCTAGTGCCATAGTGACGTGAGGAGTACGGCCTGGCATCCAGATAGGAGTAGTGCCTTCTGTCGTGTTTCACCGGGCGGGCAAGATTCACCAGAAGAAGCGCATTAGTCGATCAACCAGTTACTCGTCTGAAACAACTGTTGACCTGCAGGTCGAGCTTGGTTGCGCAAAGACTAGTGGTGAAATCTCGAGTAAGCAAACCTACTCTGATTTGGTGATTGGGTAATACAACAGCCCACAGAGGGGCCAAGTATGACGGCAGGGAGTCGATAATGTAAAAGAGGAGTTTGGATGAGCTGACGCATGATTAACTCTATACACAAGTCCCTTTTCTATCCCTCTCTTTCGCTCGCACTCTTTCCGTTTTTTTGCCTTGGTTCTAGTGGCACAAGTTCTGCACACAGATCACTACAAAATAAATGAAGGTTAGCCTTTGGATTATTGAAGGATAATACCCAATTAATTTTGTGTTTAATTTCCACAATGTCCTTAACCGGATTTTGATTTTGCCGACAATCCCCATAGATTTTATACTATCTTCTGCTGACGTTGTCTGATAGTCGGTTTATTGTTAGTACAATTGTAAATAAACTGATACATCCTGCCTAAACCGGAATTTAACAGCCGGTGATGTTCAACGTTGTCCAGGTGAGGATTTTTTGAATAAATGTCAAAAGCTAAAATTGAGTTCGGAAAAATACAGCTTATTTGATCATATGGTTCAGTTTTGTAAGTACAAAAGTACAATCACGCAATCAACTCAATTGCTACGCGACTCATCCTCCGTTTTTGTCAGGGTGATTTTTCCGAACCCCTACGTGATTCGCAAGCAAAACCTGATGATAAAAAATTCTTATTGCCCAAAACAAATAATGGAACTTATAAAAAATAGGCCAAGAACATGGATTTGCGCACCGTCGCGAATCGTCTTTTTCATCGCTATAAGGTGTCTGACACAATCGTGACAACCATCAACGCGCAATCAGAATTTATTCTGATGGGTGAAACGGGGAGTCAGTCACGTCATCCAACTGCCGAACAAGGTTCGTTATAGTGAAAAAGTGAATAAATGCAGTTTTACCAAAGGAGCAACATTGGCAAAAATCACCCACAATCAGGCCACCATTACCGCCTGTGTAGGTTCACTCCCTGTTCACCTTGGATATTCACTCTTTTTATAGAAACTTGTAACTCTGGGGAAAGGCAGTGGTCAGTGGGGCTTACCTTGCTGTTTAACGCTGAACGCTGATGATGATGATGATGATCATCATCATCATTAGGGCAAGAGGGATTGCATCGTCCCTAGCCAAACTTCATAGTCGCCAACTCTGAAGCTCCGGTAGTTCACCATTATAGGCATGACCAATAAGAACGATGTGAATATGCTGTCAGGTTAGTTGTCACCTTGGTGATACCTAGAAGCCATTCACTTCTCCCTTCCCGTTTAACCCCGTTTTTTTTCGAAATGAGACTGCAGTACGCAATTTGTAAACGCCTAAGACAACAATTCTGAACATACTGTACCGGGCAATATTTTTGTTTTCGATTGCAAAGTGCATAGCAAAAAAAAACAGCCTCAAACATCGGATTGGTTTGTTTTGTACGAGTAACACGAATACGACAAAACGTCTTGTAATGCTTGCCATTTCACCCATTCAGACGGGGTAAATTTAAATTATATATTACTTTTAATTATATTATTATTTATATTATTGTTGGTATTGCCAACAGAAACCGGATTAATGGAAGGGTGCAGCCAAACAACTGGGCGCTTTAAGCTCAAACCAGGAATGGTAAAAAAGAAACGAAGCAATCATTTATTGTGACATTTTCAAATCCAAACGCTTGTTGCGAACCTCCGTTAGCCGCGGAATGATGCTGGTGATAAAAATGTTTCTCTTTGAAACATTTACGATAAGAAGGAAAATATGATTGCCATGATCGATTCATTAATCGTTCTGCGAGTCAGACTATGAATGGTTCAATTTGAAAAGAATTTCCAAGTAAGATGGATCCAGAAGGTGGTACACCTATTTTGCGAGAATGATTCACTGCATCACAAAACTCGAATTGTTTCAACTATTCTCCGAGATTAGGCGCAATCATTTGAATTTGTTTGAGACCCAATGTAGGGAAAATTTGATAATCAAGTGAGGGTTGATACCCTGTAGGCAGTTCTGTCGCAAGGCGCAGCAAACTCAACGGAAAAACTACACACAGGGAATCAAAGTCAGCGATGGCATACTCCGGCTCAGATTGACCATCAAGGGAATGGGGTAGGTCGTTGCCGATTGATCCATGTGTTGCATTCTGTTGGATATTTCGCTTCTTTCCTACCGGTTTCTGATTTTGTTTGTACATTCCAGATCACGGCATACGCAATGTTCCGTGCCCCTGGTTAGAAGGGCCCTGGTCGCGTATAAGACAATGAAAACGGTTAAGTGTTGAAAAGCTACTCGCCAACCTCAAAGAAGCGAGTGAATCTCCCACCAAACAAATAGAAAAATACGCCGTTGCACTGATTTCAGGTGAAAAGAAAAGTTCAGGGTCCTCTCTCACTCTGTGTCTAAGGGATTGGATGTGGTTTAATATCGGCCTTATTGAGATATATCGAGAGAGCTGGTAATCCTTTGTGATTGGAGGCCTGTGCATATACCCTAATAATAGTAATAATAATAATAATAATAACCGCGGTAAGAACAGCGTTAACAATCAGACAACATAACATTGAAATTTTTGCATGGCTGTTCCATCACTGATAGGATTGATTAGCTATATCATATCGGCTTGGCACTGAACCCTGAGAACTGTCCCCACTCAGCAGCGATTAGGTGTTCTGGTCTCCTTTGTTCACCCTCTAAGTTCGAAATGCACTCGGGTCATTGCGTGTATGGACTGCTAGTGATTAAATCCGAGAAGCCAAATAATTCAGAAAGCCCAAACAAAGACAGGTAAAACGTACAAACCGAGTGGGGGCAATCATACCACATAATGTGGACAGCTTCGGAAACGAGCTGTATCACGTACCAGTCGATTACACCAGTTGACGTTGGCACGCACAAAGTGAAATCGTATGAGATGCTACGATTGAAGCATGGTTAGTGCTTTCGGTAAGACAAACATGTGTACAGACCTCCAAGACCACGTACAAAGTGTTCCGGAGAGAACAGAACGCTATGGATCAGATACGTTATGATCGAGAGACTATCTTATGACTGGCCGCCTAGGATCTGGGAAATGTCCGATTGCTTAATAGAGACAGATGTAGGGAACTGTTCAACCCGTTTCTGGTAGCTCATCAAAGCCGATTCATTAGAACATCTTACTGTTCACATAAATATTGAGGAAGCGTACAATTCTGTTTATCTGCACATTTTATCATGTTCTGAAGATAAAAGAAGCGAGTAATTATGCGATTTCCTAGCGTTTGGTAGCCTCGGGTTGTTTTAAGCGAATGCCGTTTTGGATACCGCACACCACAAATGGGCAAATAACGTCTGAGTTGTTCGATCCACTAACATGAATTGATAACCCGGAAGTAATTTCGTCAATAACGAAGAAATGTGTTTATTTGAACCTAGGTTATACGGGTTGGAAACGGTCCGGGATAGTCAAATGACGAGAAGACTTGGAGTAGCTATGTTCAAAAGGATCACGGTGGTGAGAAAGTTAACGTAAATGACTGATTGGAGTTGTACTAGGCAATCGGGGGCTCAAATACCAGTGGGAAAGAGTACTTAATTTCAGTTGATTTCTGGCGGATGCGCGATTTTCCTCTTTCATCACCAGTTTATCACCATGAGACTAAGTAAGCGGAGCGATACACCATTCGCAATTGGGATTTTAAAGATAGATTAGCTGACTGTTGGTAGTCAAACCATCTACGGTGTAACGTCTAAACATGAAAGCTCTGGATTTCAATCCAACAACCGTCGATTCACTCTTCATTCAACACCTTGTGAAATATCACTATTCCATTCCCGAGATGCTGTTCAATTATTGCAAAGTAATTAGAAATAGAGTGGAAAAGATTGTTCATAGTATTGCTATTTTTGCTTCAGAATGAGAAAATTTCCTTTGATGGATGCTGGATCAGTGTTAAACGGCTTATGGCTTTCTGATTCAGCAAGAGTAATTTCCAATTGGTCACGGGATTTTTAAGCCCGCAGTTCCACGTCAGAAGAAAGACAAAGTAACAGGTGTGGTTGAATACACCTGCAAACAGCCAGCTACGCGATTACTTGAAGAAACGGTTGGAATCTTGCGAAGCTACCTGTCTGCTCCATTCTTGCATTTTGAATCGATTGTTTATTTTCCTCTTCGTCGCAGCGGTTCGCGCTATTTCTTTAAAGTTAAGCCGAATACAAATACCATATTATTCATCCTGGAGGTTAGATTTTGAGCACTATACTAACCGGTACAGTTCAAAACAAATAGTGCTTTTGACCCCACCAGTCTCTGCTATCGATTACTGAGGCGCCCAGCGAGATACAAAATGTGCGGTGTTTGTCCCAAAAAGCAACTAGCCTTATGTATACGATTGTGCAATTGTGACTCACCAATCGATAACGCAGTAAGTGGCTGTTATTTCTTGTTTCTCTAACAAATCAACAACCCACAAGCAATCGGATCATCGGAGTTTGTTAGTTTTATGCGTGACTATTTGTGATTTCGCACCAATTTGATCTCGCAAGCATTCCAAACGAAGGTGCACAGAATAATAAAGTGATGGGTGTAAAAAATCGTTCAAGGGGAGACACCTATGATCCTTTCTCAGTTCACCACATGTTTCAAAAGTTCAGAAACTCACTGCGAAGTGAAAACAATTCACGCTTCAATCGGGAGAAACTGGGCCGAATGACAACGCGTGGCTGAGACTCACAACAAATCATGCAACAAAACGTCCGTGTACCCGATGAAGAAATTCTGATCAATCGATTACAGCTTGTTGGTCCAGAATAAAAGCTCGCAAGTTCCGGTCCGTTGGCTTGATCGAATCACAGACTGCTTTTCGTAGAACTTCAACATTTCCACATTATTCTTGGATCACTTCAAAATTATTTGGAATGGTGACATAACTGCCACCCAATTGATTTATTACTTAGCGCATTCAAATGTCTGAAATGTGATCCAGGTCTCACATGGACACATTCGGCTATACCCATTACATAGCGTTCCAGTTGTCTGTTGATTTCCCTGCATTTTGCGAGCAGGTCTATCCACCTGCCGGGGCCGCATGAAATTGAGGCATGTTTTTATCAAATTCCGAATACTTGTGACAAATCCGAAAGCGTGTGAAATGGTCTAGTTCGATTGCAGACACGGGTGCAAACGCGATACCTAGCGGTAGAAGCTCAACATTTAATACGTCACCAGTGGTGGGCAAAAGAGCGGAACTTTGAAGACGGCAATTTCTCACCCTTAATCAAATTCGCATTCAGGTACTCTGAAATTTTTGTGCCTATACATGTACCACAATTTTCCAATGTGGAATGCGATTTGTAGGTGGCCATCCAAATATTCGATGGTTTGTCCAATCGGTAATTCGGTTAAGAGATGAGACATTTAGGGATTGTAGAGTTAAAAGTGTCCCTTCTCCATTAAAACGCTTAATTTCTGAGTTATTGGGATGTTGGCCCTCGCTTACTGCCTTTGAGGATGGCAGTCTGATGAAGCAGGATTACAGGCAAGACGAGGAATGTCAGAGTATGTTCCAAAATCGTTCGGATTTCCACCAAATGTGACTTATTGGGATCTCACATGGTTCTATGCCACTCTAAGTTTCAACTTCATTGTTGTCAGTCGTTGAGATTGCAGCGCCCACTGCATTTCGACTAACTGCATCATAAAAAATTAAGGAAAAATCTGGCAATTACCCACATCGAAATAACCTTCGACTGGGAGCAATGCTCGGACCATAAAGCAATAGACTGAGTGCATCCAACAACATCGTTTCCAATGGTATCAACCGGTGGTACCAGACAGTTCTGCCTCCAGTTTTACTTTTGGTCCTTAACCCCGTAAGCAACTCGCTACAATATACGTGCAACGGTCACCCCACGGTTTCATTTCCACCGTTCCAAACGCATCAGAATATGGACAGATCCAGTCAACACAAACCAATAACAAACTACGGACGTAACTGCTTGTTCATTCACTGGAACGCCTGTAAGCCGCTAAAACAACTTTACAAAACAACGTCCATCACTTTCAATGTACCTGTTGATCCACATAAATTTCCTCGACTTCTTCAAGTAGACTGATTCTCCGCATAACTGATATTTCCCAGTTTATTTATGATTAATAACTGTAAGGTAGATGCAACTAAAGTTGATTCCAAAGAAATCAGAGTAGTCAAGTTTGGGGATTTGGTTGATCAGTGGCATGGACAGTCCTCGATGGATCCATTTCTTTGGCAGTGTCTTAACCAATCAAGTTATTGTGGTCCCTGGCTCGTGGACTACTATCCTGATCCACGCAACTTATCTGCTATTGTTATAGGTCGAGAGACCGACTATACCAGTTGAACAGTGTGAAAAATAACTGCAAGCAGTTCAGTCAATCCAATCAGGAAAATATGGCCGACTAGCTGGGTCATCGTCGAATTTCCAGTTTGTCTGTGGGCGCCTAGTTGAATACGCTAGTCAAACATGTTCACGAATGTTAAACAATCATTTAATAGTAATCAATCCAAAATCTAAATTCCTTCCTTCTTTCAGTGAATCTTCACCAATTTTTGTTCATCGTCAGCATCGCAGTCCCATTACGATTCAATGTTCACTTCACAAACTCGACTTAAGCACATTACCTTTGTTACCTAGGTGTTAAAAACCTGGAATTTACGGCTTTCACAGACTGCATATCGGTTGTAGGAATGTTAGGTTGCCCATTAGAATTATTGTCATTGAAAATCCCATGAATTGTTATGAGACACCCGGAAAGATGACCCGAATGTGACAGCCTGACTCCGTTTAAAAAACTGACGTATGTTGGCGGAGTTTTGCGAAAATAAACTCAAAGTCAAAGGAAGTCGAACGCGGAACCCTCGCTATCGTAAACGCCCTGTCAACTACCCCGGAAAGTGTACTTGGTTTAACAACCTTCATTTATGGTCAAAGAGAAGAACTATCCTTATTGTCCCTAGGAAACATTCAAATGATTGACCAATGAAGATGTCTTTGAGTGATTATTGGATAGCAAGTCTACGAGATCACAAAATTGCCAAATGCAACAAATTAGCCCAGACGTGGAAATCATGGAAACAACGTGCATCACTTTTATCCCGATTAGGTAATATGGGTAGTAGACACCCAACCAACATAAACCAGATGGGATTCAAGTCAGCAGTGAACCAGTTGAAATCCAACAAGTCAATCACTGGACTATTTGAACTGGCTGTCAGCACTGTACGGGCATCTGCCATTTTATCGCTACGTTTTCTACGGTCACAGACCCATTTGCCCAATGGGAATCCCAAGGCTGTTAAGTCCAACGAGGTAAAGCAGCGAACTGAAATGACAAGGTTGTTGAAACAATCTTTACCTTCGAGTTATCAAAGAAAAATCTGGAGAAAAAGAAACTAGACGGTACGTAAAGGGGGGATGTTGTCTGCTCGAATACCTTTACTGACTTACTTGCACCAACTCATTTGCGGCGCAGAATTCCAGATGTGGAGACGTGGAATTGAGTCAGACGTGGTCCCAGTTACTGGTCACCCAACTGAACATCCGTAATCCCGTGACAAATCCAACCGTGGGGATTTTCAGAAAGCACTTTGCGATGAAACAAAAATGTGGCGTGCGGACTGCCGGTCCAGATCGCGGAGGGAGAAGACCCCCAGCAGTCGTGCTAGCAGTCCGGTTTGCTGGCTGGCTGGCTGACTGACTGACGGGCAGGCACATTAGCCCGGATACACAGACACACGAGTGCGTACGCACGGTCCGAAAAGTCCAAGCCAATTGTGTACGCAAGCACACACTGGTGCGTATCCTCTTCGCCTCATCGCGTCGGCCTCTCTTCTACCGACCCCATGAATACGAAGACCATTATCGATCTGCTGCCCCGGTCGCTGACGCATCCGAACTGAAGAGGACGGACGCACCCACATAGGCACGTGGCTGCACACGCAAGCGCGCGAGGTGCGTGATTCAATGAGCCGCCACGTGGAGAGAGGATTGGCTGAACCGGTCTGGCAGAGAATGGGTGACGTAGTCTTACACTGAATCGCAGGTTCTGTGTATGTGCTTGCAGCCTTGTGCTGTTGTTGTCATTATCTCTCGGTGAACCAATCAAATGGGAGTAAGTAATCGTGCGTTCTCCACCACTAAAAGCAAAGTAGGGAAGCGATGTTGGTGTTGGTCACTGTACTTCATCAGGTCCCACCTCACCCCAGTTCATTACTCCAACTTCCGTTATTTCAGCACTGGGCCACAATTTACGTCTCCCCACCACTCATATCTGAAGCTAGTCGCACCCAAACTGCGGCTCGCCTCATCGGTTCACCATGCGCACATTTGTTACACTAGTACACATTGAGTTTTATGCTCACCCCTATTGAAACTATCATTTCAGTGAGTGGGGCGGCATATGACGGTCCCGAGATCAGATGGAGCTCACATCATGTGCATTCGTGCGTAAATTTATTTATGGATGTATGTGCACCTACTAGTGAGTGTATTCATCAAGTCCACGTGTACTGTATTCACGTTGTTGTGTGAGCTTGTTAATCGGACATCGAAATGCAGTTCGGGTGTGTCCGAATTCACATTTGGGCGAACGAACGGCAAAGACGACAACGGCGACAACGGCCTTGGTCGACGTAAACGAACAGCACGGAAATCGGACTGGTGCGTGCGGTCGCGGCTGCTGGTGCAGTTGTTGTTTTTCGTTATTTTCCCCGTAGCCGTTGATACTTAGGCTCGTGGGATGAAAGGCACAAGAAACGGATGTACAACTTTCATGCAATTGATATGGTCTTTTTAAGTGACCTGCAACCAGAGGATTGATACTCGGTGGGAGGACCTGGGCCGGTAGACGAATTCAGGTTACAAGAAAGACAAAGAGAACGAATATAATGGGGAATTTGGGCCTATATTTTGCTTTTATGAATCCATAGTTCGAACTGAAGGCCTAGGTCAGTCATGAGTTGCACTGACCGTTGGTACAGGCGGTAACATGGAAGTTGAAAGTGAGTATCCCAAGTTGGAATCTTGTCACAGCAACTTTTACCAGGCTACAATTGCATTAAGGAAATTTCGTATTTAGGTGGAAAAGAACAGACTTACACGTTTTCGTCCTATTGAAAACCACGTGGCAACAAGCAAAAGCCTAAGTTCAAAGGTGTGAGCATTCTTTCGACAGTGCATTAGGAACAAAATTGCAAATGTAAAACATTTCCTTTTGGATATCGTGGTGGTTTGTTGGTTTAGGTCGATTATAGCCATCTCTCTTACTGATCCTTCGGCTGTCTATGACGCTGCCGTTTCGACAACGCTCCGAATACGAAGTCTTCAAAAGAACACTATACTGATCAAACTATCAAGCCTAAACTATCCATTTGCCACATAATCCAAGAAATTTCGGACGATATGTGGCTTTTTGTAGTATGATGCCTCGAGAAAGTGTTTACTCAACATCACAACGTTGTTACTGTACTACAGTCAACAGTTGCAAATCAGTTGCCCACATGACTGGAATTAGATTGGCATGGCACATGTGTCATTTTATTTGATTTAGGAATCTTCACGTGGCTCAGGCCAGATTGTCAAGTCCAGTGCCTAGACCCGATAGTTCTCACGTGGATGCCTCTCTGAGGTATCCATATGAGCAGTTAAAGCACAACCGAAGACTACTAAGTGACCAAAAAGCCTGAAGTAATGAAGCCTAAAATGCTTACGCAAAAATACCCTCAGTTTCATGCGTTACACCCGGACTATAACGGGTGTAAATGGCTAATTTAGGGATCAAGATCTGCCGATTGCAGAATTTGGTTGCGAAATAGAATCGTTAGTCTCGTGTTACTATAAGTATGACAATTACAAACGCATAACCGGAAAGGTAACACAATATGAATGTTATCTCATACTCGTCAACCTTGTATCCTTGTTCCTAATTGTCTCCCGGTATAGCAACATCACCCACTGGCTTACTATACCAGCCAAATAGTTTCCGCTTTTTCATAATGCCCTTTGGCTACATCCATCAACGTCGTTACTACGCGCCAGATTCGCATGCCCCCGGGTCTTCACATTGTGACCAAAATTTATTCTATTTGTAATTCGTCATTTAAAACCGGATGCTAATGATATTTTTGATTCCTAACTGATCGATCTTTCAAATACCACAAATAGGCTTTTTCAGATTTTCAATTCATTCCAAAAAGTTTAACTAAGGTCTATTTCATCACTATGCATTGACGGTTTTGGAAACACTTTTACGGTCACATGAAAACAAAAAACCACATAATTTATCAAATACGTTAAAGTACTGTAAAATATGCCATTTCCAGCATACAACACGTTTCACTCGTTGGTTCGATTACCGGTATGTTCAATCATATTTTACATAATGTCAAGAATTTGGAAATGGAAAAAGAAAATTTGACTGTCCACCAGGGTGTGAGAGAATATTCATCCATCACAAAACTAAGTCAGGTTGTTTCAAATCGAGAACTTTCTGAAAACCACTGCATTTTCTAATCGTGTATACAACAGGCGATAGTACTTTGGTAAGTCTAATCTTTCTTTGTATAAATTCACCAGTTCGGGACTTTGTTCTCGTAGTGATGATCAAGTATACAGTCACTATTGAATCGCATGCAAAATCGTGTGTTCTTGCGTCACAGTTGGGCTGGTGGCTTTGTATTCCTACGATCTGAATACAAAGCCAAAATAGACCCCAAGATGTTATAGAAGAGGTTAATTTACTGTGAATCGACCGGAACAATTCACAAAATTGGATGGAACACAACTTGCTAACTGACCGTCCTCAGTCTACAAAACTCCTCACTCCCTCCTCAAAGCTGCTGATCTTCTGTTTTAGGACAATGACCTTCAGACCAGTGGTCCCGTAATGGGCAGTTTCCTAGTCGATTAGTACTGAAACAGCAAAGCCTGTTGCCTGGCAGTCCCGGTCCTCTAACTGGATTTTCTTACGACAAGAACATTCACGGCATTCCATCATGTGGATAATAACTGGCCTATTTAGGTGTACTTGGGCCTATTCAATCGGAACCTGCTTTGTAGGAAGGGGGACTAGGAGAAAGACGCCATTGTTTTATTGGAAATGGTATGTGGACTCTAATAAGTGGAACAAGGGATATCGCCTAGCTTGCAGGTCACTTCCTGTACTGCACTCACCCAAACCTACCATTTTCACAAATTGAAGTTGCCAGAACACAACTGATCATCTAAAATATGATGGACTCATCTCATCGGTAATAGCGGACAAAACGGTCAAATTTTCCGTGACTTTCTATCGATCAGCTGGTCACATTCTTGAGTCGACCTGGATTGTTCCTCTACGACCAGACGAAAAAATCAGCTCCACAACTCTTAGTCAGCTTGGCCTCGATGATGTAAGTGCTAAAATAATAACGCATTGTCTGCGCGACAAAGCAGCTTTTCTTCGTTCAATTCAAAACGGTTAATACACCGTCGGTTATGAGCACAAAACAAAACACCTTTCGTTTTCCACATTGTTCTCATTCATTCCAAATACTGGTGAAAATGTTTACACAATCTCAAGAAAATGCCATTTAGTAGTGTCTATTCAATTTGATTTCACTCCATTCAGGTTTCCATTTTACTTATCCACTTGCTGCGAGTTCAAAGTCGGTCGGTGTCCGAAATTCTGTCATGTAGTGAATCCGAATTGGACAAATTCTACTTCGGTAAAATGAAGCTGACTTTTGTTTTTTATTTTCTTGTTGTTGTTTTCAATTCGTTTTTGTGGTTTTCTCCGTAGAATTCTTATCCTCATTGTCTGACGTCTGCCCTTATTGATTTGTTTCTCCTATCTGGTTCTCCGGGGAACAAGCGCATGCTTTCCCCTGACGGGAACAAACAGGGCTGACCAGGATGATGATTCAGCATCAACAATCCACCCCTGTAGCTGTCAGTACGGATTTTTCATTGGCAGTTGTATATTTTTGGGCTTTTCAAGTGACTATACCGGGGCAAGGAGTGCACTGGAGTCGGTCAACTAATTGCTGTAGCGGAGACTCAGTACAAAAACACGGCAACACAATCCGGTCTACGCAACAGAGGGCAAATGTACCATAGATGGTCACACGATTCACAAGGACTGAATCACACGAAGTGCATGCTATCTATTGATTCGAATACGTATTGGATAAATAACAACACCTCAGTTCTACCGAATGTTTTCGGGGTTGGCCAACACAGTACGTAGTGAAAATAATCTATCTGCGGCCCATTTGTGGTTCGATTTGCATTACCACAGAGAATCATTGAGATGCCTGTGCACCTGCTGGAAGACAGTTGACTGATGTCTTCTTCTTTGATTAGATGAACAGTTCATATGTCTCAATTCTTTCACGAAGGATTTGGCAAACTTTGGCTGAAAGAATCTGATCTGAGTGAACTTACCAGGTTTAAATGTATTGGGGACTTGTTGTCCGTCTACCAGGTGCATCTAGTGATGCATAACTGCGGCTCTTAATTCAGAGGGAAGCAAACTTATGACGAAAGCAATTTCTCATCCTTTTCTGATTACTTTTCAAGTCTCAATTTTTGCACCCACTAGTACTCTTCAAATCAAACAGCTTTAATAATTATGCAAGTAGTCGGCAGTTTTTGCTATCAGGGTGCTGTAGTCATATGAGAATATAATGCCCCCCACAAT
Organism: Fasciolopsis buskii; assembly: GCA_008360955.1. NCBI lineage: Eukaryota > Metazoa > Platyhelminthes > Trematoda > Plagiorchiida > Fasciolidae > Fasciolopsis > Fasciolopsis buskii. Next base: position 44,268 of record LUCM01010474.1, read on the forward strand.
GTACAGCCAGATTCATGCGTTAGCTGGAAATAGACTCCTCATGAGAATTTTCGTAAGATAAAGTACGACATGCAAAGCTTAGTAATGTATTCCACGCTCCGTCAGTTACTCGACCAATCCCACTGACCTTTCGCCTCAACTGTGTTGTGCTCGCGGTTCCTTACTCCAATATTTCTACCCGTTTATTTCAAGAGCTCGAAACTTTTTTAGGTGCATATGTCAGCCTGGTTGATAGATCCCAGAGAATTTTGTCGGCATCAATTGCATCAAAATCAGACTTTACAAGGGATATTTGGTATTCTCGCGTGAGATCTTGGTCGGCCTTCCCATGAGCCCGACCAAAATTCGGATGAGAACGGGCTCAACTCATCTTACCTTGTCCGTTTGCACCTCTATTTAGCCGACAGCCTCCACACTTGGGCTCCTGAATGGTCGTGAGGTTACCGTTAAGTCTGCACGTCATGACAGCCCTGACTGACAAGGGAATTTTGTTTTTGAGCCTGCTTGCTGCAGGCAAGCAAAGTCAGCGTCTGTGCATGTTTAACTTGGGTTATGGATTTTCGTTTTGCTCCATTTTCAGACCATTTCAGCTATGTTGGCTTAATCTGTGTAACCGAAATACTAAAGATTGGTAGTTTGTGAGTCAAAAACCAACGACAGGAGTAAAACGGAGTTCACGTACCGTCTCCGGAGAGGATTGGGCAAGGAATGGAAACCTCCGGAGGAGAAGGCTGGTTACTTGTAAGAATCGCTTAATCAAATTACCGATCGTCCAAGATACCAACGCACTTCCCATCGCACGAGAATCGCAAAAAATCGTTAGGGGAATAATATCTAACCCATGACCATCTAGACCATTGGATTGGAACCCAACTGAACCATAATGAACTACCTGAATAAAGGGGTTATGTTGATGGCAAATTTGCCAAATCTTCGGAGATGCGGAATTCTCTGATAAGACATGAAACGAGATACTGGTAACATTATTCAAACAAATGATAAGAAGCATGATGAGAAGAAGTGGGGCTTCGATAGGCCACAGCTATGGAAATACGATTTATTAGTTTGCACACCAATTATTCCATCAAGGTAAGTTATTGTTCGTGCTGCTTTCCACTACGATTCCCGTAATCCTAATTTTGATAGGTTTAATAGCACTTCACACAGGCCGCAAGCACTACAGGAAGGATTTTCTGGTGTGATTTGTTTGGAATAAATTAATCTACTCCCGGCAAATTTTCGAGCTTCGTGGCTTTCTCCCTTAACGTTCGTTAGTTCAAGTGCATGCAGGTGATACGAAGCTGCGAAGATTTATAATATATGTGGTGAACCGGAAAAAAACAGGCGTGACTGTAGACTCTAAAAAACTGAGGTAAACTGCATAACCAGATGGGCACACAAAGGCTGATCGATTGTAAATGCTGCTGATGCGACACGCCCTGTTCACAATCTGCGGCTCATCTTGGATTGCTTTGTAGTTCTCAATCATGTACGTGGCTTCTGATCCCGAACCTTATGTCTCAGTCCCGGGGGTTCTCGTTCTTTAAGAAAACAACTCTTGTGTTTTGTATACATTTAGAGTGAATTCCTGGACCTGCATTTATGATCTGGACCAACTGATGTACCATCTGACACGAAAATAGTCTCTGCTATCAGGTTCTTAAGAAGGCTTATATCTAGGTCCTATGCTATTAGTCTTTTTGGTATTATTATGTATACGAGGAAAATCAAGGTAGCTTATTCAATTCGCGTGTCATCCGCGTGTGTCATCCTTCTAGGTCCAGATGTATGACACTTCAAGTTATCAAGGAAATATACTCTGCTGAGCCAGTCGTTAAACGCGATCCGATAACCAGAAAAAACGCGAACAGGGAATTCGTCTATCGGAGTAGAAACAATAGAACCAAGTGATTAAACAACAAACCGTTTGGCAAACGATAAACCAAGCAGAGGTAGCATGTCATATAACCATAATACATGAAATGCGTCATATATTCTTCAACTAGGAGAGAAATAAGAACACAACGAGGAACCAGGTCCAGGAGAAGGGGTTCATGTTGGATCTCCACTGGGAAGCAAGATTGCCAATTATGTTGAATGGACCTTGTAGGGAACATATACCACTGCTCCGAATCTTATGAAGCCTGGTGGCTAACGAGTCGTTATTGAGTACTCTGACACCAGTCTGTAAAGACAAAATGTTTTTTGAACATTCAAGGCTCCCAAAAGTTTTTCAGCTGCCTCACGGCTTCGGCAAACTTCGATGCGCTGAAAGAGTGTCGAATGTGGAATCTTCAGCGGCTGTTTTGCCACAATTCGGTCACAAACAGGGATCACCGTCGGGCAATTTCAAAAACTAAGGATTAGGGCAAGGAGTCTCGAAGACAACGAAAATGAATCGAATGATTCTTCAAGTAACTGCGTTCGTTGGTTAAAATATAACGTTCGCACTTTAGGCTGTATTCATCGAGATGGTGCCGTCCCAGTTTCAGCATCAACGTCGTCCAACCCGTCCCGTCCTCAGTGGTTTACTACAAAAAAGATAAGTGTCGCAAGGTGCTACCGGTTTAACAGTGTGACGGAACTCTGGGCACTTGGCTGGTACAGCATTCCTGATGACGTCCAAAAATTGTCATAATTTAATTGCTGCAGCTTCCAACCATTTGCTAGTCTTCCGTGTCAGCCATCAGTGCATGCATGGGCCAGGGGATGAATAGACAGGCAAGTACATAACCGCGCGTAAGATACCGCCATCCTCAAGCCAGTTTCAGCCGCCAGCATGCTAAAAAGTAGACTCTTAGGGAAATGCAATTATAGCATTGTTGAAACCTGCATAAGGGAAATAGATCAATCAGAGACAGAGAGTGGCTTAAAATGTCTGATGAACTAAGCAAAAGGATGACAGGAAAAGCAAAAAACAAGAGACATTTTATAATCAAACAGACAACAAAAACGGCAATCCAAAACAAAATCACTGAAAGTTTTTCTTAATGAGACCATCAAGGGAGAGAGCATAAGCGATAGCCACAAGTCACATAACGCGGAGCAATTTTGTGTTTCCTAGTCAGAACATCCAGACGTCAGTCAGTCTCATTTGTGTAGAATCCATTGTCACATCATTCTCATGCAGATTTGGATGGGCTATGACCTTGAACACTGATTCGAATAAATATCGCTTCATGCACAAACAAGTATTACTGCAACAAGCTCTTTAGTTTACTAGCCTCGCGTAATCCTTTACTAGTCTCGAAATAATTTAATACAAAGGGCCGATTTAGAATGAATAGAAATTCTTTAGCTGAGCACACGACTAGTGACACAACTCATACTAGGCTGACAAGTCACGTTATCGCGTCACGTTCGGCAATGCTAACCGACGAAATACTTTCGACAAGTAACCATGTGATTAGCATGTGGATCCATCATATAAGTCAATTTCTAATGGTTCAAATAAGATTCTGATGAGAACCTAAGAATGCGGATGAGGGAACCGGGTGCGCATGGTTGACGGACGGCGATGATCGCAAAAATTGGCCGCGTACTTCCGAAAAAATTTCCCTCTCCAACCCTACGCTTGATACATACCAATCACTGAAAAAAACATCTCTGTTAAGTTTGTTCTGGCACAAAACCCTCTCTCGAAAATTGTTTGGTTATCACTACCGTTCGCGACTCCTGTCAGATTCAAAAATCCCCGTCACGGAAACAACTTGGAAAATGAATTGTCAGATCAAAGATGTTGATGGCGAAATTAAACAATCATCTCAAATGACAAATGGAGTCCTTGTGACCACTGCTGTAGAATAAGTTTTGTGTGAAATGTAGGATTAGAGGAGAAAAGAATACATAGGGCAGTTGCAACTGTGAGTAGGCAAAGGAAAAGAAGAACAAATAGATGGGGATACAGCATACGAAGACAGTTCGGTCAAAAAAAAACGTATAAGTAAAGAAGACGATTGGGTTTACATGAAATCGCGTTGCTTGCACAAATCCGGTTTCAGAAGTCGAGTAGTTATGGCCTTAGACTTCACCCCGTGGCCAATCCGGGATTTCCAGGAAGGATTAGAAACTAGTCGTCTGGTCTATCTGTCCAGCAAATGTGCGAAGTTTCTTGTTGATATCTCGACTGGCAACTCTGCAACGGGCTAAGGCGCGTCATCTTTTGATATCCTTTTCCATTGCATCACCTCGCACGTCTAATGGGACACGCAAGTGGCGAACGTGTGAAGTGAAATAAAACAGAAGATTGAGAATGACATGGTAGCCTATCCTGGGACAACTGAACGACAGACGAGTTGGAGTTAGCTAAAACCAGAGATGTGGGAAGCGTCAGGGCAACTCATAAGAGTCTTCATAAAAGCTGATTCAATATCCTCAACATTTTATTCACTTAAAACAAAAAGACAAGAAAATGGCACTTTTCTGCCTAATTTTACCACCCAACTGCATATTACCCTTATATTAATCTAGAAAAGGGCTTCCGATAAAGGTCTTATTTCAAAGCAAATGCCATACACCTACTCCATCGATCTGGGTCTCAAGTACGTTTTGTCTTATACTCCAAACTGGACATTAGGTTTGCATTGGTATGAAAATGGGCAAAATCTGAGAGAAAAATGTGTTATCCCATTCCTCCCTTCCACCGGGTTTATATCGTCAAAACACGGACGTTACACATTTCTCTCCTCGTAATGAATTTAGTCTTTCGATGATCTGACAAGTGGTCAATATCGTGGACTTTGAATGGAAATGCCGCAAGTTCAAACGTTCCAATTTGTACTCTTCCCATTGCTCGTAGACTACTTATTCATCATCATATACATTCTCATGACAGTGGAGAAAGAAAGAAACAGACAAGCGATGAAATAACAATTGAATGGTCCTATCACTTGCTGAATAGACATTGTGGAATCACAAATTATGGACATGCCATCCATATATCTAATGGATATGCTTTCATTCACGATGTGGCTGCGCAGCCAACTGCGCTCACCTTTGGGCAAAAACATCCGATGCAATATCACGTGGCAAAGTTCAACAATCCGGTTGAAGCCTGCCCGGTAGCGTAATTGCTAAGGCGTTCGAGTCGAAATCGTTCGTCCCGGGTTCGCGTCTCAGTTCGGTCGTTGTGAACATGTACTGCTCATGATTCCTAACAAGAATGAGACAGCTGTACAATGTTCCATAGTTTCTTAATGATGAGTTGAGCGTTGATATCACACGATGAATAATTTCGTGAAAAATGTATCCGGTGTGTCATTCTGTTCGGCGATCTCCTTTTTCACGAAGTCTTCCAATTTCCGGTTATCCCAAATACCCTTCCATTCACACCTTCATTTGGTAGCACACATAATCCATTCCCTCATTTAGATCCACATGTCAACAGTAGCCCAGTAAATGCCGGTGTTAACAACACCGTCAAGTGCTCAAATATTTTCAAAATACCAAAATTTGTCGTATGCTTAAGGAAAAATTTAGTCACATCATATAATCTGTTTCGTTGCTTCCATGAGCATCTTTTACGGGGGAACTTCCACCCGTTACACAACTATATTGATCTCACAGTCTGAAAATATCCCGTTGATACTCAGTTAAGAAAAATTCATTTTTCCATTAGCCAATCAATAGCCATTAGGCCCAAGGATTTCGCCAATGACTTATATGTCTAAATAATGCACTAAAGGAATGGTTTACAAATAAACGCCAATTTGAATCCCCAAAGCCGTTAACATCCTGCCGTCTTTTGTTGCATAGCCCGAGGTTGAAACCATTCTTATACGCAGTGGTAACTCAGGTTCGTGAGTTACCCCGGTTGATAACGGTTTGTGTCGCCGTCTCATCTATCATGACCAGTATAGCTTGGTTCACACGAAGATTCTGCTTAGTATCAAATATGTAAACCTGCAGCCTAATGCATGGGGAACTGAAAACTGGGTCGAGCGTCTCGAAATAGAATCCAGTATCCGGAGAGGAACTGAAAAAAGATAATCTGAGCCATCTTCCTGACTGTGGAAAGCCCGAAGCCACTGCTAGACATTTTGTTGTCCATTTTCGGAAGATTGATCCCTGGTCATCA
>LUCM01010475.1:0-13460 GCA_008360955.1 Fasciolopsis buskii
TGCTCAAACCGTATAATTCTTGATTAGTGGTGCAAGCGGGGGAAACCATCAATCGAACCTCGTAGTATTCCAGAAGATCACAATTCATAACCCTTAACACCAAGCGCACCAACTCCGCAGCTCGTTGTCCATCTCTCAATGAGCATGGAAAGAGAAGCGCTATGCACAGTTCACCACACACATTAGTTTTTCCATCCTCTATCTCCACGTCACCGACTATCCATCCAAATCCCCGATTCCTCGGTGATCTTGATACTACTCGACTGCTCAAACCAAAGTCAAGGTTGACTTAGGGATCGTAATCCGGGCGTTTAACTAAATGGTCTAACCCACAAGGCCGCAAGACGATTTAGAGGTCTCAAAAGTCACTGACAGCTTTGCCTGAATGTTCACTTCTTACCTCCTTCGGATTGAGTTTGACATTCTGGATGTCCAGTAAGCCCCAGAGCCACGGGTTTCGGGTGGCACACAGTCGTGCGCTTCGCACATCGCCCATGGTTGATTTGAAATCGGGGTGCATAAAGGCACTTTGATTTGACTTGAGATGTAGTTCATTTATCTTCCCCACACTGATTAACAAAGGCCAATCAGCTGAGTGAATTACACTGAGGATTTGTCTTCAATCTCCCAGTTTCGTGAAAGGAAAACCTCCATAATGGGGAGGGTGTGCGTCTGACCTCTTTCACGGAGGGTTTTTGATATTCCGGTCATTTGGGAGCATTTTGAAAAGTTTCAAGTGTGAGTAGTCAATTCCGAATCTGAGACATCTAACCCTCACCGTTCTGAGGTTTTTGGTAGATCGACTTTTAGTGCTACCCAGAAATCCCTGTACAAGTTTTCACAACATCAGGTCACTCGGTTGCCTCCAAAAAGGCGGACCTCGTACCCATTAAGTTTCCTAGAGCAAGATAACAATTGTACAATGGTACGCTCTTCTGAGATCAGTGACGAGTACTACCAGGAGTTATATCGGTTGCTCCGATGTGTATATTCTACGGACTTGGTAGTGTTTACTGTTGATTTCAACACTTAACTTGGCTACCTAGCAGAGACAGAACAGCACATGAGAGTCCAAGTTTTCGTCCCAGCGAATCGCACCAACAACCGAGATCATCTCATCCCAGTTTGTTCAAACCATAGTCTGCTTCTGGCGAACACCGATTTTTGTAATAAATGGCGACATCGGCTCACCTGCGCCATCCTTTGCCTTCAAAACTTTAATCTCAGAATGACCATGATCAACTGATGTGCCGAAAAATCGATGCACTATGTATTGGTTTTAACTGTGGTCCATTACATCTTCCAACAACGATGCGTTATTAACTTTGCATCATTCACAATCAGAATGATCATGTTTCCATCGGTCAGCAGTGGCGTGGATCAATCTAGGATTGCCGACCGCTGTGATCTATAGTTGTGATCACAGATCATCCTTCGATCCGTGCTTGATTGTTGAGCTTAATCTGTGGACAGACCAACACGAAAACCACAAATGAATCAGCTTAGTAAGCATCGTATCCAAACTGTTTGCTGACGTTTTCCTCTGCCTATTATGTAGTACTCGAGGTAGGTGTGTGCGTGAGAACCAAGCCGATTTCTGTCCAAGCCGAGGTTGCATTGACCAAATTGTCACCTTGTGACAGATCTTAGATCACGGGCACGTATTCCGTAGACTCGCAGTTTCAGTCTTTTCTTCATTTGCAACCGACGTTCCATTCAGTCGATCGCTCAGTTCTTTGGCGCTGCCTCTCATTGAAGGATATACCAGAGAAATTTGTTTCGTCCATTCACTCCCTTTTTGCAGACACCTAGATGCGACTTCGCAATTATGGCGATCTTGGGCCCAAATTCATCATAAAAGTTAGTGTTCGTCAGCAATGGCCCGTCTCATGTTTTATTTCCAACCTTGTCATTGACAAAATCATGGAAATTGCATTGTCCTCATGCAAGAATACGTGGCATTGGTATTTGCTCAGACAAGAACTTGTATGACTTATAATAATCGGACCGCGTTTTGCTATTAAGTGGAGACCCAAATTAGCTGCAAGTTTTCCCTCAACGCTTAAAGGAGAGAGTGGGTATGTTTGGGATGGGCTGTGCACCTTCGAAGTGTAAACTGGCATCGCACGGCTGAATTAGGTCAAAGCCGAACCGTGTTCATGCGGAAGAAGAATTGGGTGAGGCGGACAGACTTAGTTAACTGAGCATTTGTATCTTACCTGATGACTGTACATTGTCTCCTCTATTCCAGAAGGTTCGATTGACGATCACAAATTTTAGTCATTTTTGGCGTCCGCGTGACATTTGGTTATCGTTCAAAGTCGAGTGAACAAGGTAGCATTGAGGTCGGTTCTGCTTGCCGACTCTGAAACATGGCCGTTTTAAGCAGACAATGTATGAGAACTTTCGGTGTCTGAACTAAGTTATCTTTTTAATACTTATAGAATATGGTGGGAGAATTTTGTGAGTAATTCAGAAGTTAGGCAATGAGGTACTGGTTCTTAGGTTGCAGTGTTTAGGAGATGCTCTGACTCAGAATAGGTTAGGATGTTTGAGCGTGTTTAGCGCAGGCTCACGGAGCGAATGCCTCGTCGTGCACTGATGTGACTTAGGTTGTGTTTGGGGGGATGGTTCGAGGTGTAGAGCTGATGAAAAACCAGTCATTAGCGTTCTTGGATTCGAAACTTTTCCTATTCTGCACAATTCCTCAACTTACTATTTTTCGGTCAATCTTCACTATTCCTCGTCCTTGATTCTATTTGGACAAATTTTGCTATGAGATAGCAACCAAAACCAGTGTAATGTTAATGGTTGTAAAAGTTAACTGTTTTGTTAAATTATTGCATCAACAATGTTAGGCATCAGCGTGGACGCGCAGTGGCCTTCGTCCCGTGATGCGCAATGTTCACAAAGTGACACTTGTAGCCCGAAAACGCAAGCCGTGAGCCACTTTGAAAAGCACAAGAAACTAGACGAGATAGCGCGCCAACATCGAAAAACAAATTCAAATGAATGAGAAGATTCAATGCAATTTTCGTTGAATGAGCCAGCAAGTTCCCAGTGGGAATAATTTGGCTCTCTATGGTTACTCTAAATTGCGGGTGTTGGTCCAAAAAACTTTGCACTGAGCAACTAAAATCCCATGCTTATGGGCAAATAAGTTCACATACCAGTAACTTGTTCTTCTGTCCATAAAAATGCGGCGAGTTTGCCAAGAAAATTGGGGATCGTTAGTGCAAGTCAGAAAAACGAAATTTTACATGTTCTATTACTTTTATTGAATCTCTGTATAGAAGTGAAAACTGAATTGTCTTAGCAGTCATCTGTCTTACTTGTAATGTGTACCTATACTTTTCTTTCTTGTCCCAATGGCCAATGTACTGAGTTTGTAGTTATTAAGCTTATTCATTGCTATTTTTAAACTTAATACCAAACGAAATGAACGGGGGAGTTTTACAGGTCATCTTCATGCTAGTTTCACATTTCCCGTGCAAGCCCAAACTTCAGCGTGCATGGAAATGTGGCGTACAGTGGTGTTTACTATCTGAGGTTTAACAGATTTTAAATGTCTGCCACGGGCGTCCGAATAGAGCTAATTTTGAAGGTAGTTTATGAATTTGCTTTCAAAATCCACAATCACTTTCTAGTTACGTATCACTTTGGACGGGGCAACCAGCGCCGTCTAACCACGCCCGTTTTTGACCTCGGTTACCCAGATTTTGACTAGAATTTGCCGTGACGATATCCGGAATCAAAATAGCGTGACCTTCATTTAAAAAACAACATTTGCAAAATCGCCACGTCGTTCGCCGACGCGAGGATCTTTCTTCATGATAAGGGTTCCAGTTATGCGACTCACCTCAGATCCGGGAAGGCATTTGCACTAGAATGCAGCAATCGCATTTCCGGAGTGCTCAACATGTGGCTGGATTGCTGTGCTGCTCGTGACAGAGCTACCTTCTTTCCATGTGAGTACACTCTCTTAACTCTGTCACTTCAATTCCGAATACTCATTAGTCCATATATGGTGACTAGATTAAAAGCTATAAATCACGGTGATGAGTTTAACATTTCTTGAACAAACGAAATCCAGGATGGAAATCTTCCGTCGAGCAAAACGCACTCAAATCGTGAACTGTTTGATACTCCAGTGAGCATTAACATGAAATTCGCTGGCATTCACATATGAAGCAGTTTTAAATGCTTCAGATCGAGCTCTTCTGCTGATGACAAGCATCATCTACTTGGGCACAGTCTATAAAGCAGCCTTATTGGCGATATCATGAAGAAGACTGACCTTCTGTATCTTGCATTCATTTAAGTCCGGATAGTTGACACGTGTAAATTGAGATCACCAACACTTTCTGCTAACAGAAGAATGAACAATCATGTGGGATTGGTTAATGGTAGCCCGATGCCCCATAATCAGGCTAGACTGCAAAATATCATCAGAATTAAGTGTATGGCACATGAGCGAGGATTTCAATGAATTGTGAGTCTGACAGCAAGATCGAAGTTACTGCTTTTTACCCTCTGTCGAAAGTGATTTGATTTCCATGTCATGCTTGGCGATGAGCCTGGTGTGTCCCTTGAGATAAAGACCGGAGAACAGACAATGGGTCCGACCTGAACCAACCAGGATGAATCTTTTGATTATGACTAATGAATGACACCCATATTAAGAAGCAACAAGCCTCTTTTGTATTTACTTGAGTTAGGGAAACAGGATTGAGATAGAACCAAAACGACTGATGTAAGCCGTCATCGTTTTGAAGCAGAGATTCGTTGAATACAAAATACGCGTTCTTAAACAAATGGCCGTTGAAACCCATGGGGGCCTCCTGACCATTTGTTTGATATTATCTCTTTCCCACGAGAATGGCAGAACTTGGAGAACAGAGGCATTTTCTGCGATTTCCCATGTTCTTCTTGTCGTTGCTTGCATGCAACATCAAACGTGCACTCAAATAATTTGGCATTCAGTGTGCAACCGACTTCAAAGTCCACATTCCATCATATGAATTACGTCTTCCGCTAGGGAATTATTAGGATTCACAACTTCAGGTGGGTATAGATGCAATAGCGGGTCAGAAATAAACTCCTTTCCTGTCAGTAAAATGAATGCTAGTCGTCAGGTTCCCGCACTTTTCAGTCAAATGTTAATGCGCTGTGATTGGTCCCGAACTCAGTCAATGAGTGCCGTATCTTTCGACGGAAAAAAGGCTCTCCGTCCGAACCAGCTAAAACCATGTTCATAAATCAAATTCTCCGTTGAAATGAAAAACCCCTGTGGTTTGATTAGTGTGCTCGTTCTAAATGCTTAACGAAATAGCATCCCAATGAGTTACCTTTGGATGACGGAAAAGCACCTACCCTTGATTGAAAAAGTGCATTTTATATTTTAATTGTATTCCGTGTGTTGGATATTAGGGGATTCTTTCCTCTTCGTGTCCCTGTAGGTCTATGCCCTATCCACTTTGTATATTGATTCTTTCCATTCCAACCTGTTACTCGGTGATAAAATCAGCTAGCAGTTGGGTTTGCCCTGTCGTTTAAAGCTGAACGACGACAATGTTAATGATGATGATGACGACAGTGATTTCCCTTGAGAGTTGTTCTTTATCGCTCGTGTCCTAGCATATATTTCCATCTCTCCCTACCTCCCTAGACGGGATCTTCAACTTCCGTAGCCCTATATTTCCCCTTCCGATTAGGTAACGGAAAAGCGGACCTATGAGTCCAACTAATCGATTTCCGTTATTTGCCTCTCCGAGCAAATTACTCCAGTGTTCAGCCAAAGTGCAACATTTGATGACATTCCATCAGAAGATGATTACGACTACACCTTAATGATCAAAATACACAATTCGTCCGAAATGCAATCCTTGTTAAACTGCAGGCTGCGTAAAGTTGATCGATCAAGCAGCAGGGCAGTGATATTTTTTCCGCCACGAGTAGACTTTCTCAGGATTGACTTTTCGAATGATTTCGTTAGAAAAACCACATGCGCTATCAAAGATTGGGCAAAATCCTAGCATCCCAGAACTTGGAGACCTGTGTGACCCCCGCACTTATCCTCATCACCCCCAATTGTGTAATTTCGAAAGATTTTCAAACTTTATCTTCGGCCATTTGTCTCCATCCACGAAGGCATGATAAATGAACTCCAATATGGACTTCACTCACGTCGTTGTACGGGTGATCAAATACCTGTGCTCTCGCATTCCACTTCGGCTGCACTCAGTAAGCATGGCGAAACTCACCAGGTCTAGCTAGATATCTTCAAGGCATTCAATCAAGTTTGGTTGGAAAGTCTGCTGTCGAAATTGTTTTCTTTCGGGTTCCATCCGGCTCTTGTATTGTGGTTTTCAACAATCGAACCATCTCCGTCCTATTCGATAAGGTTCTACCTCGGCTGTAAATTGTGAATGTTGATGTTCCCCCAAGATCTTACACCTGCGTCCACTCTTTTTATTCTTTTTTCGATTATAGCTTTATACCAAACTCCAATTCTCTTCGCTGTTATGTCCATGATTCAACTCTGCATTGCTCTGTATCCTACTCACGTGCTCGTCAGGCAACCATCAATATCAACCACGATCTATTTTAGCGACTTTCTCAAAAAAGTAAATCTGAAGCATTCAGTCAGATAAAATGTTTTTTCGCCTGTTAATCCAAACTAGCAAAAAATGTGACAAGCTTTGTCCACAAAACTAAAAAAAACAAATCGGCCAACCTCGTACCAGACCATGCGTCGATAATTCCGCGCGTGGGCTTATGAATTCTGATAGTCCGCCGTTCATTGACTTCGTTTTATCCCACCGAAATCTAAACGGGTGGATGGGTGTTCACTCTGTACGCTCGTTCAAATCTTGAAATACCTGAGCATGGGCCTTATTGTTGCCATTGACTCAGTCCTGCTAAATGTCCTTGTACCGTCGAGTAAACTAATTTCATGGCGGTGATATGAAGGTCAAACAAACTGTTATTCTGATTGTGCGGGGCGCCTGTGGAGCCGAAGGTCGTTTGGCATAGCATTCAAAGTCGGGAAGCACGGTGGTCAAAGTTATCCTACATTACAATCCCCTGCGTTTCACGATCATCTGAACTTCAAAAGACGTTCAATCTAACTTACCTGGCTGATCATCTCGGCGTTGGTACTTAGACCGATCCATTCATCCAATCATAATTAGCGCTGGTGAATATAACGCATCTGACTCGTTGTCTTGGCTAAGTGAAAAATAAGGTCATTTGGATGCAAAATTCTACTAGACAGTAACCAACTCTGGTTCACCTGTTGTAACGCTGGCTGAGCGATGGGTTTCCTAACCGGGGCTGTGTGAGACAATCGCGCAAAATTGTCATCTGTGCGCATTTGAGTTGCCGATAGGGGATCTCCTATCCTTGTTTTCGGTTCCCGTCTTCCCTAATTCGGCCTTTGACGAGGAGAACTGGGGTTCTGGATCAACCTGCCTAAAGAGAGTTGATTATCAGCGACATCCAGAGAGCTGGACACTATGTAAAAATGATGCTGCCCGAGGGTTAATAGATTGGTGCACGTCCGAGCAGCAGTCTGCTGGAGAGGTGTGAACCAGCTGTATGTTTGATCAACGTTGTCGTGATCAGGTTGGAGCAGACCGCCTTATCCATTAAATGATACTTATCAAATACAAACCCATCCTCTCCCAAAATGGTCAAAACATGGTGGATGAGAGATACTTTTTGAGATCGAAAAGCCCTGTTTGGAATAAATTGGTGTGGTTTCCCTTACTGAGATAAGGTCGAATCACCTCCAAATTACACTCACTTGCAACCTCTTTCCATCACAAGAGGCGTGCAATTCGTATATCTTAGCGCAGGCATGCTACAATTTTGAGAAATCATTCTATTAGTCATATGCTCATTAGGCAATGAAAGATCCTTTCACCATATAGTGATTAGTTTCAACACTGCCAAGATGCGCGGAATTAGATATTTGCAGATAAAAGATAACCCTTCGAAATGTAAATTACACATGCTAACTCCATCAAAACTACCCAACAACTGGATTTCCAAATGTGAAAGTCCCTCGAGTGGACGATGGATCAACATGCAGCGACCAAATTGACACAATCCAAAAGAGAGACAGGTACAAAGTGTCACCGTATGGCTTATAACCAACTGTTTCACCTAAAATGATCAAACCTCAGCAGTGTTCTTTTCGGGCCCCAGAACTCCGTGTTACAGGAACAAATAAGTCAACAGAGAGCGTCCAAGAAGTAAGCTGGCAGCAGACCCATGATCGTGGAAATAAGGCTAATCCGATTTATGAAAAAATGGATGAAATTGGTACGATAAAAATGGGCATGGGAAGCTTGATAGCTAGTGAATGGTGCACGGAGTGGAGAATGTCCATAGAAAGTTCGAAACCCGACCGGTAATATCTTCAGGCACCGCTACCGGTCTCCCCGTCTCTAACCTGGTTAACGCTACTCAAGGATGTTTAGTGTTCATGTGACCCAACTCTTAGATGTCCCTCCGGGTTCAGCAGGCAAAAAGGCCCGTCTCCCATCTGAGGAGAGTTTGGCTACTGGACTGATTCAGAAATTATCTTGTGGATCATCTGTAAGACATAGCTTTCTGACATCGCGTTGAGCCATTCCTTTGATGATAAGTACAGTCGCCGTCCTTATCAATCCTTCATATGATTGTTCGACGTTTCAAGGACTCCGATTGTTCTTTCGTCTGGAGGCAAAGCATTGGAATCAAGTAGTGATACATCATCTTATCTAAAGTCAAATTTCCGTTTTATTCACTTTTGTCGCTTTCGTAGAAGCAGAAGGTGCCCTGTGGTCCATCCCTTTCAAAGTACGGATACCAGATGGTTGGCTTGCCTCTATGGTCAAGCCAATATCTCCCGTGATAGATTTTCCTGAATTTTCCGAGAATAGTCCCTCTTGATGGCATATCGTTGGGGTTTGAGTGCCGATAGATCACGATAATCGGTGATAAGTACTACTGACCATCCATTCCTTATCCGATGGCATTCGTCAGGAAAGCTGACTAGTACTCTGCCGCTCATTGATAGTTCGCCACAGATTCCGAATAGTATTCTTCTGACCGAACACATCGTGATTTCCCCTACTTCCCTTCGGTGATTGGAGCAAAGATGGTTGAAGTTCCGCTAGACTTCTCTTTGCGACAGCTTATCGCTAATCCTGCCGGCAGACCAATTTTCTATTAGATTCCTTAGTTCGCATTGTACTCTGACAAAGTTAGTTCCATTTTCAGTGAAGATCTCCGACGGCATTCCGATTCTCGATATGAATCCTACTGGAATCATCATAAATAAATCAATGTCTAGGGACTGACATACTTCAAAATGCACTGCATGCATCTGGAGACTTGTGAACGCAAACCCACATCAATTATCGGTCCTAAAACCATGCTTCACTAGAAGCCGACTGAAACAGTCTCCTCCAGGGAGCCGGAACGGAAGCCAATTTTGTTGTTTCCTGATGACTGGCGGAAGGTGCACCATCTGCCTATCCACGAGTAGCAAATAATTTCGAGATTTTCAACATTTTCCAGCCATACCCTTGATTGATGATCCAACGTGTGTTATTCAAAACCGTCTGCGGACTGTTTCCTAATACCTGCAACGTTCGCGTATGCCCTTCCATTGTATAACACCGGATCAAATCGCACGTGGTCGGGTGTGCTCTACGAATTATAACAAGATGCTTCGCGCCTTCAGATTGATTTGGGTTATTCAGTCGTTCATCAACAAAAATAAGTGCATCAAGTAAAACCGGGCGGAGTATACCTATTGTCTGAGGCACAGAATGACTATGGGAATTTAGCCTTCTTTCCACACACCTGGTTTTGTCTGACGTAGAGGGCACTTACTTCTGCTCTTGCCACGTCTGTCAGGCACAAACACTTTTTAACC
Source organism: Fasciolopsis buskii (assembly GCA_008360955.1). Taxonomy (NCBI): domain Eukaryota; kingdom Metazoa; phylum Platyhelminthes; class Trematoda; order Plagiorchiida; family Fasciolidae; genus Fasciolopsis; species Fasciolopsis buskii. Next base: position 9,932 of record LUCM01010475.1, read on the forward strand.
AGCGTCTGTTCTGAATGTCTACCTGTATTTTTTGAAAGGTAAGTTTTAAAACTAATAAAACTAGCCACTTACCTCAGGAACTAAAAGCTTCTATAATACCCCAAGAGAGACGAATCTGTTGACCCGTCCTCTAAATTCATGTTGATCCTCCGTAGTTAGTTCGACATTCGATGGCAATCTAATCTCCTGCGGAACCGTTGGCCACCTTGATTTATCAATGACTCAGAATAAAGTCCTTTCTGACCAACTCTTGCAGCCCTAAAATGATGTGATATTTCTCGATATCAAACCTGCATGTTTTTTGTAGAGCTTACTTGTGACATTGACAAGGATCAGCCCAGTTGTGAATTTCCGTCAAACTATTTGCTGCATAAGTCCTGAATCTCGTTTTCGAGTTGTTTATCCAGTAAAGGACAAGGTAGGAACTCTTCCAGACGTGAAACGCAGACTTCCACTGTCAGTCTCTCAGTGGATAAGAGGGGTCGTGAGCTAGTCACCATCTTTAGGGGAGCCAATCTCGACTTGGAGAAAAGTAGGGTGTTGTATGGTAGAGAAATATAAGAAAGGTTATACCGTGCAAGATTGCTCCGTGACTGACTTCTGAGGCACGTAGAACAAGTGTAGCTGGACACCACCATATATTGTGCTAAATATACACGGACAACAAGGGATTCTTGGTGTTCCAAGCATCCCTACACATGTATATCCATGCATTGTTTGTTCCCCACAATCAATAAACGACTAGACATGGAATCACGGAAATTCGCTCAGACTTAACAATGGGACAAATGAATCAATCAGCATGTGATATTTTTTCCTAAAATGTTATTCTATTCTAATAACATGCTCCAGTTATTAATAAAATTTACCCCTTATTGCGAAGTACTATTCACGGCTCATCTCATCTTTACCATAGTCCCAAATTCCCTACCTATCCCGGCTGTAGCTGGTGGTCACATGACGGCATCTGTTGAGTTTGTATAAAATATGCCCATTTTGTTCAGCCTTGGTCAACCTTGGTCATCCGAATTTATATTTTAGCAGTCAATTTTGATCTTTCCCTTGCAGATTGCTGCTGTGTGGAAATTCTGTTATTAGGTTTCTAGAATGCGACCTAGAAAAACAAGGATGTTAGTTTATTTGAAGTAACCTTTCTTTTATTGAGACAACAAAACATTGTATGAACATGCCCTAACCAACTGGTTGATTTTTGTGTATGTACACCTGTGTGTGTGCATGTGGTTGGGTGGGCGAATATTTGCCCATAAGCCCGACTATACATGCAAAATTCACAGGATAAGACAGAACCGATGTTGATGTGAAAATTAGGAAACAGGCGACAACGGATGGTAAAGTTTTCGTAAACATAAAGTCAAACTGGATACAAGCATTGAACAAGCACCTGGTTGTTTTGATCTGAGACTATTTCCATCCGAGATGTCTCCCGTTCACTCAATTCATTCGGGCAACGGGGAGATGAACTCTGAGCAACTTTTAGTCAGTACAATTCGTTTCATGCATTTATCCTTACTTCGCACCTGCCGTTCAGTTTAGCTTTGTTAGGCTGTTTTATTGCAATATAAAATTGTTTTGAACGAATTGGGTAAACCTCATTGTTCGTTGACCCTATTGGTCAATGTTTGGGGTAGTTAAATTCAGATGCAAATCAATTTTCTGAGTTTCACTTGGAAGGAAATGGAAATAACTAAAAAACAAACGAATGTATGCATGTTTCCCCGTCCAGGGATTGAAGGAATTAACCAAAAATGGTTTCACGAAACGCCTAAGTTCACCAAACACGGTCGGGTCTCCGGTTTGCTTTAACTTTGCGAATAGTCCCATCCATAGTAAACGCGTTCAACACTGTCCATCGAAAGTTTAGAATTACGTGGGAAAAGTAAGTAAACAACGAAATACCGTTCCTGGATGCATCGCTAAATCGTTGGATCGATAGCTCCTTTCAATTATTGGTACACTGGAAGTCCACGTGGAATTGTCAATACACACAATTTTGTCTCAGTTAAAATGAAGCGAAACCTGATTCGCTCTTCGGCTGAGCCCGGAAAATTTCTACTGAAGAATTCGAGATAGGAGGAAGTTTTCTCCAGACAAATATTTACTGTCAGCGCTTCACCGACAGGACGGCGAAACGTGATGAGGAAAAGACTATGAAGTCCATTTTTGTCAGTCTAAAAATATCATGGCAAACACTATAAGCCGCGGTCTATCAACCATAATCGATAAGATCTTCTGCATCACCAAGCTGCAATTTCGTTTCACATCCAAACCGGTCTTAAGCTTACGATTAAAGGATAACGCTTCAGACTTCACAGCTTATTTCTTGTATACTCGTTCATATGGTCTTGTGGAACTGCGCATGTAGACCGGACAACTAGGCGATTATGCGGATGGGTTTGTAAGCACCTTGCGGCTTAGTTGAACGCCGAAGCAATTACAAGTGCCCACAAGTGTTCACAACTTGTTGAGTTAAACCACTTGATGAATGTGACCGAAGTCTTCTGTCCGATAAACAAAGTTTCCGGTAAACACTCAAGAGTGCTCAAGTGTCAGGTCCTCTAATTTGCGAAAACTAAATGCATTCAATTATAACATCCTCCATATGGGCTCAGAAACAGTCCGTCCAAACACTAAAGCTCTCCTGCCCCATATCCTACCTATCCAAAGGAGAACATCTAAGCTGATGATATCAATTTTTTAGTCCATAGTTAAACTTGGATCACGCGTGAACTGTTTTCCTTTCCCTTATTTCTTCTCTTGCTTCAACCACTTCATTCAACTTCGTCTTTCCTTGTGCCAATCAAAACTAGTCTCATTTAATGTAATGTAGGGACATGGTTATGAATCAGTGAAAAAGATTTTTTCCGACACCTGGTGTTAAGCTCATAAGTTCGTAATGAACAGACGATTTTAGTGTGGTGCAAACCTGTTTAGGCGAGTTTCGAACCATGAGGGCCAAAACAGTATTGACAAAAATGAGCTACCAAAGTAGCTCAAGTAGTTCGGGAATGATCTTTGACCGGTCAGATAGTCTTACACTAAGACCGTTCAAGGATAGGAGTTGGAAAATATGCAGCCACATGCAAAAGCCAACTTCGTTCTTCATTTGTGAGGAACTTTATACAAGGGGACGAAGTGCAGAGTTTTGTCAGAAAATCAATTGACCTTGCGGAGACAATTTTGTTCACTTCCATCCAATTAATTGATCTAGTCCCTGTGACTGATTAATTTACTGATTTATTGACATGTAAACGAACAAAAATTGCACGGACAGGTCGGATCAGCTGGCCTTGTCGGCTCGAATACTGATTTCTTATTTACAGGGAGTCGTATGGCACAAACCATTCCTTGCATCTTTTGCTAGTTTGCTTTCGCATTGCTTACTTCGCTGGAGTGGCTATGGGCTGTACCGCACTGACATCATGTGATTAAAAAAATAGTCACAAATGTTTTAATTCCTTGAAACTTACCACTGAGCACAGTGAGAAAACACAAGTTGGCGAACAAGCTC
>LUCM01010477.1:8571-34877 GCA_008360955.1 Fasciolopsis buskii
TGTGTGCATAGACCAACCAAACTCGGCAACTTAACAGATTTTTGCAACTCTTTTGCTCCTCCTGCTATCGAATTCGTGCATTCGAAGGAATCCTGGCAAACCGAAGTCAGGTGTCGACATTTTGAATTGCAGGGTGGCCTTATTGGTTGTTTCCCGAATGTCAGCTGTTGCAGTAGATCCGATTGGGTTGTGAATTAAATTTGATTGAGTCTTTGTAAGACAATGAGTTTTGTTGCTAAGCCATCCCGTTTTTTCATTTTCTCCTCAGCGCTATTTTTAAGTTCTCTTTTCACTCATTCTCCAACCTGATTGCGCTTCCTCCCTCTCATCGTCTCTTGTTCCCTTGAATTCCATCTCCGGTTCCATGCATTTTTAATTCGACAGAATTCGTCTTGTGATTTGGTCCCACAACCGAGCAGTGCGATGCGCCGGGCTCCGATGTTTGCGTTATTATATACGCACGGCTGCTGACGTTCGTCTGTTATTACAGCTGCGGATGGATATACTAATCGCCCGGTAGGTGAACATATTGCCTCTTTAGCTGGGATTGCCCGCTGGCAAAATCCACGCTGAATTATACCTATGTGCACACTTAAAGTGGTAGGTGGCTATCTCAATACAGGATTTGTAAAAATGCTCTTTACGATGATGTTCCTATCGACCACGGCGCTCGACCGACGTTTGTTAAGTGGATTAAGCATCTCTCATTCCAAACAGAGGTTCGAATCTTAGATCCGTGAATCGTTTTAGAGCGAAACGGAAATCTTTTCACTTAGATCTTTACCACGCTCTACCTCGGACGATCCTATGCCATCCCAAGTTGCAGACTTACCCCCGCCTAGTAACCTTGGTTTCCTAGATAAGCTCTCCAAAACGTGTCTGTGAGGACTCATTAGAATATGCAAAGTTCACACACTTGTTTGGAGGCGCCCTAGAATTTACGATGGTTTATGATCCAGAATACCAACTAACCACTCGGAAACTGTTATTTTACCGAGCAATCTACCCACGGCTACGCTTCTTAAGAAGCGCTGGATTTAATTCTTTAGTAATTAATATATTAAGCATTAACTAAGGTTTAATACTAATTGTTGGACATAAACTAGAGGAAACCTTGGTTCACATCAAAATTGACGTTGGCATCAAGGACATTCCATCGCTTTGCGTTTCTGACTTACGTTGTCATCTTGACAGTAAAGCAATCAGTTGGAAACAGTAAAGTCTTTTGATGCCACTGTGTATAGAACAAGCAGGTGATTAAGTTTTTGCTTTAACATCTCCAGCGTTTTGCACTAAACAATTCCGCCATTTGCATAATTATCAACGTATTGGCTACTTCAGGCACATGCTTTAGATGTAGAAAATAAATCACCCAAAAATTTCAACATCTGGTTATTTATATTCATTTTAAAACCGTACAGCATAGATACTTTTTCTCTACTCCCGCGGTAAGATGTAGCCAACGCTTCGTATACCGTTGACTCGGTAGGACGAACCTATTTGAATGCTTCGAGTGTCAGCGGATGTAGGATGTGAACTAATCGCGTAATAGGATGGATATGCAATTATCCCGCGCGATCGCCGAAAATGCTGCTTGCAGTAATTCCATGTCCCATTAATTTTGTTCACGGATATGAAGCAGGTGGTAATCTGTAAAACACTTGCAAAAAGAACCTTTCTAGCAGGTCTCTCGAGAAAGTTGTCTTGCTTCCTTATTAACCTTGACACCAATGAGACGAGAGAAGCTTTTTCAGCAAATCGAAATAAGAGACACTGTGGATTAGGGTGTTTGTCTTTGTGACGACGAAGATATTCCAGTAATCCTAAAGGTAGAAGCACTAAGAAAGTGAAGTTTTTTTGAGAGGATTTACACATTCTCCTTCATCAGAATCGGACAACCTTGACTTAGTTCTAGGGCATGATTCTCTGAAGAAATACCGGTCCAGTTCAGCTTGTGCAACCATTACCCTGGATCAACGTTCTCTGGATTTGGTCGCTGCCTTAGAGCACCATGTGTTTCAACAGAAAAAACGGGGACTAGTGAAAAATCGACTGCAAAATAGTAAATTGAACAAGTATCTAGAAAATAAGAGGACTACATAGTGAAGTATTTTGTCTTATGCTGTCATTTATTAGAGTTGAAAGTCTGCATGTGACACTTCAGCGCCGAACTTGATACTGGATGGAGAGGAGCTGACGATTGTGGACCGTTTCACCTATCTTGGTAGCTGCGTGTCTAACGATGGTAGCTCGGGATTGGAGGTAAGTATGCGTATATCCAAGGCTCGTGCAGCTTACGCTGGACTGAAGCACTTGTGGCGTCGGCCTGATATTTCACTGAAGTTGAAAGGTCGTGTGTACTGTGTACTGAGCCGCAGTGCGCTCAGTTTTGTTGTACGGTTGCGAGAAGTGGAGTACGCGTGTGGGTGATATTCGTCAGTTGGAGGTTTTCGATAACCGATGTTTACGTAGTATGACTAGGATTGGATGGACAATGTGATCCGAGCGTGAGTAATATTGAGGTTAGAAATCTGGTGTTGGGCTGCCGCTTCTGAGAATATGCTTGTTATCAGCGTATGAAACTTAGGTAGACTACGCTGGTTGGGTCACGTGTTTGCGTATGACGAAACACTCGTCTACCATACCGTGCCCTATTTTGTGTTGCTCTAGGGAAATGGGAAGCAAGCCCTCATGTGAGAGGCCGGACAGATGACGCAGGCAACGTGAATTAGAAAATGAACAGCGAAGTTAGGTAAATAGGTGTTCGGCCACGCGTTCGCGGTTGGGTCCGAAAAACTTACGTCGACTTGTGCTGGAGACACTAAGGACTATGGCAGTGAACAGTGAACAGTGGCGATCGTGCTGTCCATTTTCATATGCGAATCAGAATGATTGAAAACACGTGCGTTTGTACAGTTAGACTGTGTTCCGTGTGTTGGCTGCAGCAGCACCTTATCTTTTCCCGCCTGTGTAGGTCCACTCCCTGTTCCCGTTGGATATTCACTCTTTTTATATAAATGTGTAACTGTGGGGAACGGCAGCGGTCGATGACGCTTGCCTTGCTGTTTAACGCTGAACGATGATGATGTGACACTTGTTTTATGTTTCTACAACTTCTCCTTGTATGCACATATGCATATATATATTTGTATACATTTGGGTATACATACTACATCTAACGAAATCTTCGTGAAATTCAGTAACTGCAGCGTTTAAAAGTATTCGCTGGATTGGTCAGAAGTTTAGAGGTATGCTTTTCCAGCGTCGTTGAACGCAAAACTGGTCGTCTTCTTCTGGGATTGTTTTGTCTACTTGTCCCTGTACTGCTTGCTTGATCTTTGTGAGTGGAAGCAGATTGGATGTTGCACTAATCTGTTCATCATGCAATATCAGTACTCAATTTTTTATTAGAAAACCATGGGCATTGTACGGCTACTTATTTGCATATCTTCCGAATGTTGTTGGCACTTAACCCGGTCTTTTATCAGTCGTTGCTACACCTGATCTGTTCGAACTCGATGTGACTTTGGGACTCCAAGTTTGGAGGTCATGTTTTCTAACCTTTTTGCTCCTCTTGGTTTTGACCCTGAAGACTATGGAGCATACCCTTTCAATCGCACACATATTAATAACAAAAGATCGAAACATCAAAAGTTATTTGACGTTTCTCGTTTTCGTTTTGACCATTCGAGAGTATGTTTATCCCGCATGCACTGATTTTATTCGTTTCGGGTGGTCGGGGCGTCAGGATTGTGGTATTACCACATTTGTCTTGAGTTCGACCTCGCCCACTATCAGCACCTCACTTCAAGTCGGAAGTTTCTTGATGGCCACGGCCCTTTTTTCCAATAAGTGTGTGCATCGTTGTATCAGTAGAAGACAAGTGAACAAAAGATAAGTAAATAATCTGTCGTCTTGAAATCTGTACTCCACTTAGCGTCATCCTAGGAAGTTGTGTAATGGACTGTTGGAAGAGCGCGATTTTAGAACGTTATTGTGATCTGTCTTAATGTAGACATCGGATATAATATCCATTGAGCCGTGGTTTGATATGCTGGTTTGCTGACATCAGCCATTGATCTCGAAGGAAAATTTGGCTCATGTATTTTCGGTAGCCCACACAGTACCGGCGCTTGTGAGCTCGTTCCTTGGAGCTCACAATTACCGAGATTATATGAGCTACCGAAGGTACATAAATCAAATTTTCCCTTGAGACCAATAATATATGTCTTGACCTGCTGCTAAACTATTTGTTTCTTCTTTCATCATCATCATCATCGTTCATCGTTAAACAGCAAGGCAAGCCCCAGTGACCGCTGCCTTTTCCCCAGAGTTACACGTTTCTATAAAAGAGTAAATATCCAAGGGGAATAGGGAGTGGACCTACACAGGCGGGAAAAGATAATACGCTGCTGTAGCCAACACACGGAACACAGTCTTCTGTCCTTGGCTCTCGATTGATCTACTTGATTCACCACTGGTTGCTCAAAACATATCCCCTGCGCAGTCTAACGTCATTTACGGAATTCTGTCGTTGTTTTTCACATAAATGTAGTGGAAGGCTGTGCCCATAGCTGCTAGGTCTCAATACTCTGGAGAAGTGGAAAGTGGAAATCACGACCCTGAAGCTTGGAGTGTAGTAGAATCACATGGGGTCATGTGTGGCAATGACCCGGGCGATAGCGAATTGCCGTGTTAGTATGACTGTTTAGATGACGATCCAATAATTTAGGAAAGGCGAGAAGGATTGTCGATCAGTGAAACTGGCAGATACAAAGCGTTTCACAAGCACCACTTAACTACTCACTAATAAAATTACCTCTGTTAGTAATTTCTGCGTAATAAACTCATGTTAAAAGGAACATTTTCCACATTTTCTTCCTCATGCTCGTCGTCATCGTTGTCCGTTCATTTGCTTTCCTACCGACTCTTATTTACTCTAATCTATTTAATCTAATCTATCGTAGGTGCTTGGATCTATCCTATTTGCCGGACGGGTCCAATGACCACCGATCTTCCATAAGTCCTTTCTGTCGTCATTTGGACCTTCAACGTCCCGCCGGTTTGCGTTCTGCACGGTTCCAAATCCCATCCACCTTATCCCACAATTCATCCCAGCAACCCACCAACTCTGATTCTACTCAGGCCTCAGTTCTCACCAATACTTCTTTTGCTCGCAAAGCAACGCGTATTCATCCCCTAATGCGTAAGTTGAAGCACGCTTTATTTTTATGTTATTCTGGTCCTTGTGTTCGTCGTTGGCCAAAATGATCGCTGATCTTCTGGTTACTTCCTTTCGTCATTTTAGATTTGACATTGTATATGGTCTTCAATCTGCTGGATCATATTTTGTGCTCCCGTTTCATCTGACGAAATCCCCGATACGCGTAACAGTCTAACAGGACTATCACTTAGTAGTAGCTAAATAGCTTGCAACTCATGAATATTACAGATTATATTCATATCAATGTAGCCATCTGCCCACGCTCAAGCTTCATGGATTACTGCAATAGCGTCTAAGACTCACTAGACTTACAACATTGCAAGCATCCATGACCCTGAAAACTAGAATAGTGCAAAGTTACTAATTGCCTCAGTGGATCCGTCGGGACGGGATTCCTGTTGGCCATTGGAACTGGAACTGGAACCTGTAACTTTTGGGTTGTCCGATGCGTGATTCATGGGGCCACTTCGGGTTACGAAGTGCGATTGAAGGGACTAAAATCTAGTCAGTGGATTGGTCATATGCTAGTGTAATGTCTTGAGTTTTACTTTCTGCCTCGCAGCATATAATAATAATAAGAGAAATCCAAAGATCACAGTACAGAACGACTGTAGGGAGACAGAAACATTTTGAGTGCGTGAACGCCACGGATTACGAGACTCAATCTTACCGAGTGAGGTGTCTAACCATCATGTCGGGTGATCTCCTGGACCCCAACCCGGAAATCTCACTCGACCTACTCGGTTCAATATACTGCTTAAGGCTTTCACGTTATAGTTTGAACGCATCTGCCGATCTTCTCGCTTCTACTTGCTCCGGAGAACAACGTATATCGAAGCAGTCTATCCGAAGACATACGTAGCACATGCTCTATCCGCCTTAACATTTAAATTCGGTGCCTTTTCGTTTGACGGCTTCATGGCTCATTAACCTGGTAACATTTTCTTACCATGTTCTGGTTATACTACGAAGACTCAGGTGTTCAAACACTGACAACCTTCGTCTTTCCTCGGTCTGGACTGTCATGTTTCTAAACCGACTTGCAAGATCTGCAGTGTACACTACACCTTTACTCGGTAATCAGATGTTGTGGCCGAACCACAATCATTTCAAGTTGGTAAACATCAATCGAGTCTGCAGTGTACGGGATGACGCTTTGTCCAGTATGCGACCACCGAGTTAGATATAATTGTTCAAATGGAATGACTTATTTACCGAAGACTTTCACACTGGATTTTGAAATATTTCCAACCGGTTTTTTAGACAGACGTCGCAAAACGCTGCGGACAGCAATCCTGATCGTGCCCTGGGCCATCAGTCACGGAAGATTTTATAACAACCAAACACAGTTGATCTCATTTCATTTTTTAAACCATTATTGCACAATACTAACCGGAAGATGTTAACTTTCACCAAGACCATACCGATCCAATTACGTAATCCAGTTCTTTTTGCACAGAAGCATTTAACAAATTGCACTTCCCAAAGTAACATCATTCGCTTGCTATACCAAATTTACCTTCTATCCGTTCACTGCTATTAATAACTGCATGTTATTTAACTCATTGTTTTGCGCAAGCGGTTGAAAGGAGTAGTACGAAATGTTAACAGCTCGCAATACTTATCTTCCTTCTCTGCTGTTCAGTAATCTATTCCAGAACTTCTGCCGCAAAAACAAGGTTCGGTTGTGGACCAGTCCATTCCTTCAACCGCATTTCAAATTTGGGTGCAAAACTAATTCTAAACATAGCTACACTGTCGTTCAGACAATGAGGAAATACTTGCAGCCTATCTGGGTCTTTTCTGAGAAGGACATCAGACAATTTACTGTCCGTTTAAGTACGATTCCCACTATTCTCACATGGAAATTGAGCGATGTGCATGTCATCCCAGTTACGGAGTTGAAAGTGTAAAATTGAAGAAAGCTATCTCAATGAACACCACTTCTTGTGATAAACTTGGTTGAAAGCCATCAAAGTTTTAGGTATCAAAAACTTTTCGATTACCTTGGGCAAGTTTTACAGTCAAATCAATCGGAGTTAAAAGTCAACGGATGTCTCAGTGTTGTCTTTCCATGGTCTCCCCAATCAGTTCGGACGCCGTACATTTATTCGGATGAAGTCTCCAATCGACTTTGATCGCTCACATACACCGATTGGAAAAGACAAGTAAATTTTTTTGGCACTCCATTCAGCGGAAGCTAGCACCAGAGAACAAGCACGGTTGGCCTAGTCGAAGGGCGTTTTCAGATCAGAATGTCCTATGACTTACCAAAGAGTTCACCAATACTGCGCTGATCGGATCGGAAACCGGCATGTTTATCACGTGTACTTTCTTCGCGAGCGCTGTACAATTGGCGGGAAATAACGCTCTTGAGCAGTTTAAATGCGACTTCCACAAGAGAATCTGTCATTCTTGTAAATCACTGCAATCATCGACTTATTCAAGTTCTTAGGAATTTGCTTTATTCCTGAGATTGGTCTTGGCAATTTTGCTAACTTTGAGGCCAAAAACTCCCCCATCATTCTTGATAATTATCGATGTCTCATCTGATCCGCAACACTACCTTTTCGGAATGTCTGTGTCCTTGATTACCTCCATTTCTGATGATGAACTGGTATTTACATGCATTAATTCGCTTAAAACAGGTTTGGATAGTGGTGTTTCAAAATGAGCGGAATAGATGGGTCCTGTGAGTGCATCAAGGAACCGCTTGATTCCAGAAGAAGATACAACACAGTGGAAAGTGTTTGAAAGGTAAAATAGGGCAAGCTTTTCAGTAGGTGAAGAGTAAGGTGAGCCAGGTGCAAAAGTGGGGTGTCGAGTAGAATCGGCGAGAATGTGAAATTGACAGCGGTTGGCCGAATGGTAATATAGGTTGAAAATGGCTACGTCTCAGAGATGCGGACGTAGAAGACTTTTTTGGGCGTTGCGGAATACCATGTTTGAAACCTCCGTTTTCGTCTTCTCGAAGTTCCGTAACAGACTAATAGTGTGACAATAGTAAAAGTTAAACGGTGATGCGTAAAAGAACCTGTGGGTCAGTGTGCCGTAGATGGCCTCATGCAAGGGCATAGATGATGTCAGAATTAGTGGCAAGACAATTGACGAGGACCAAGAGCGGCGTTGAGGTGTGTGAAACCCCTTCATAGACACTGGCGGAAGTTTTTTAGTATGACATTAATATTTTTCGAGTACATTAGGAAAATTTTTCTGGCTACTTTCCACTTTCTCTTTCCATTTGTTATATATCAGGTGCTCGTCCTCCATCCTCCTCACGTTCTGATCGCCGTTCACCTTTAGACCTTATTGATGATACCACAAGCACCACGAATACACCACCCGGTTGTCTGACGTCGTCAAGTCTCGTTTCCGAGGTGGGAGAGCGCCAACTGTTCCTTCGTCTTGCCTACCACTTAGTTCGTGTTGCGCCTCATCTTTTCCCGTATAGTATTATACAAGCCTTGGCTGCTCCATGTTTTCGAGCTGGGCGATTTCAAACCGCCGGTGGTGCCGGTGCCGATGGGTTGGGTCGCCCTTCTAATGCACTGCATCGAGTTGTCGGTCCGGAAAATGCGAGAGCTAATGCGTTAGGCGTGGCGGCACCGCGTCATCTGGCTACAGGCTGTGATCAAATTTGTGTGCCACCGACAAACGAAACCAACCCAATCACATCGGATATAGCTTTGCGCACTTGTCTGCTCACTCTGGCTGAGTTAGGTAAGTGATATTTCTTTTACAGAGCGTCGTTTGGCTAAGCTGTTTGTGTGGATGCGCACGAGTGATGTGAAGTAGTCTTTCTAGTAGCATACACATATTTTTCAAAGGTCATTGGGAATAAACAGCAAAATAAGCATATCCCGATCAGATCAAAATTCCCCTTCGAATCGATCCAGTCTTACAACAGCATTTTGCACTTCAAAGGTGTGAAGCTCGTCACAAACCTGGAATTCATTTGGGTCTTCACTCAGTGGCACAACGTCAGACAGTCTCTTGGCTGCGTGAATGTTATGTTTTCATAGATTATATATGGCATTGGTTTGTTCGCTGAACTGAGCAATGCGATTGTAAACGTTTCATCACGTGACTTCGTTGACGAAATCACTTCCGCAGACCGATGGTTGGTTAATTAGTTCACGCATCCTTCATGTTGGGCTAAAAATCTCAGGTGCCCAGTGCTCTCTTCTGCCACAAACCCTGGTGGCCTTAGTGCTGTATGCATCTTACGTCGTCCTTGGTTTTTTTGAATCAAGTTTTTCTCATATCTCCTAAATCGACTATCAAAGATCAGTCAATCCAATGCACAATGCCGGACGGTCGTCTTCATCCACACTATTTTGTGGTGACCACCGTGTTTAAGACCTCAGGAATGCCGTGTGGTCATAATCTGCATTGTTGGTGAACCATTTATCATTTGTAAAAGGAAATCGAAAAGCCCACGACAAGTACAGGAGAGGATGCAGAGGCTTGCGTTTGCAATCGTACTCAGTTTCACTAGTCTGGGCTAGTTGAATGTTAGACATTTTTTCCAGACATGCTTGAAGCATGAGTGCTTTCGAGGGGACATCTCCCACGGCCAATAAGGCTCACTTCCTCCTTCGGCAACCTTGACCCTGATACTTAGAGTGGCATAGAACTACATAAGGTCTCAGTAGGTCAGGTGTGGTAACAAGCCGGACCACAGCAAGTTGCCGTCCACCAATTTCATTCCAGCTATAATTGAAAACTTTTAACTACTTGTTGAATCACTGGCATTAGATTTGTGTCTTGCGACTCACCATACGAAATGAGTGCTCAACTCACCACCGAGAACCATGTAGGCACTGCACGATGGCTTCGCACGGCTTGTTAGCGATAACGTAATGCGCATTCATCACCCCGCTTGCTGGGATTCCATTTCGGGGCGGATGACTTCAAATCAAATATCGTAGATGCTACGCTATCCGAGCTAGCCCTGATTGGTCTACTGGGCACCATTACATGATATGGTCCCCGTCCGTCACTGGTTTTGTGTAATCACAGGCCTGTGCTAACAGCGATCAACCTATATAAAAACAATGGCTGCTTGTTATTCTTAGTACGGATCAATTGTAATCGTTGCTTCAGCATTCGGTGAACTTAATCTTAACTATTTTAGTTCTGTTGTCCGCAATGTTTCTGATGCGAATTGACAGTCGGAGATAGCTCCGGTGTTCACACCACCCTGATTATTTTTTGGTATTTTTATGTGGGTTTTCCTATCATTGTCATCTGTAGTTATAATTTCCTCATGCTTATCTCCTGACGTTCTGCAACTAGTGATACTTGCTCCAGAGCACGTGGCTCTCATCTCCGACCTCAAAGCTGCCACTGTTTCTCTTGACCGTGACTCACACGGTTCAACCCATGCGAGTGATGCTGACACTGCGAGACGCGGTGATTCCGTAATTGTCCAGGCCCTCATGTCTGCATTTGCCTCATGTCCAACGTTGAGCTGTATTCATCCAGTCCGAATTCAAGAGGCTGTGTTAATCGCATTGCTGAGTCTGCTGAATCACAGGGATACGGCTCGATTTTTCCCCATAACTCAAATTGCAGTAAGTTCTTTCGATTATCCATTTTCTGTTCATATTTGCTTGTTTATTCTCTCTTTCTTTTATAGAATAAACAAAAAAGTCACCGGTGTAACCGTGTCCCTCATTTCAACTTCCATGTAAATATTTATTACCTCATCGACATCAAGCGGTTATTAACCTTTATTTTCATCTAACAATTTTTGGACTTGAGTTTTCCTTGTAATAGGCTACACAGTGTTAAGTCAGTTTTTCATCCGATCATTACGGTCCAATCAAAAAATATAGAGAACGTACAATGTGCGACCCTTAAAACAGTTCGGCCTATTCTGTTTACACATTTGACTGATCAAATTCCCGGCATTCACCCGATTCTGTTTGAGGTTGTTTCATTTGACTCTGCCTCGACTTCCCAAATGCTGTTTTAGTAGTATCACTGTCCTCTTTAGTCATTTGTGGCTACTTTATCTCAAAAACTCTAACGCCTTCGACATGCATTTGTCGCCTGATAGATACGTTGATGTCAAGTCGATTTCACCGTCGAGTTATCTATAGCAAAAATGAACCTTGGTACCTGATATTCCTAATTATGCCCCAACCAGGTAAAGGCGGATCACACCTTCGGTTTGTCGTAGTGGTCTATGAGAAAAAACGTTTATTTCAATCCCATTGAAAAGCAAACCGGGTAAAATTTGCCTGTTTGCTTTGGCTTACGGGCGGTCTTGGTGAATTCGTTTCTCGTAGCACTTCGACGCTGGAACTGAGTTTGCCGATCAGGATGCACACGTTCAAATTTACCTTGAAACATAAGCTACGCGACTTTTGTCACTGGCAGACCATGCGGTGCATTGACTTTCAGATCGTTCGTTTCAAGGGCACTAAAACACCAGCTTATTTTTATGTGCAAAAGATCGTTGATATATATTGACTTGGATGAGTGACCTATCCTGGCAGTCGACGAAGGTCGAATTACCGGTGCACCGATAGTGATCGAGTGACTTCGGTCTCTGCTGTATAGGGAATTCGCTACCACAATTCTTGTACCAACTGTAGACGTTCTTGGCTTTTTTGAATTTTCACTAGGAGTTTGGGAGTGCTGACTCGTTAACAGATTATTAGGAAGTTTTTATGTCAAGAACGGGGAGACATTAGATATTGTTATTTCCTATTTTATTCGGCTGTACCAAAGATGTTGACCCATAGGAGCTCTGGATCCCTGCGGATTTTGCTGCATACGTTTAAAGGTAGGTAGCGTGTTTTCCGAATACGGATGGTTGACAGAAAAATTTTGGTAAGGGGAATCTAAAGATCCGAACATAAGGTAACGTAAGGGAAACTCAAGAAGAATATCAATTCACTGAGGGTAATCAACAAGTTAGGCTATGAGCCTTTTAGGTTAGTGCATCATCCGGCGAGAATCTTCACATAAACGCTGAAGTGTAATGATCATCCTAAAAATGGCCTAGATCCCGGGATATATCCCAGTTGACCATGAATTTGAAGATTGTGCAAATGGAAATTTACTAACTCTTCAGAATAAAAAGAATTTTATAAAAGAAGTTTAGGACGAAATACCAGGGACATTTGTCGGCTGACTGGTAGGTAGCAAATCAAGAACAGTCTAAGTTGTTGCTGCTGCCAACAGCGAAACTACGACGAATAAGTTTACGCACTATGGATTTCCTCACAGTACAGTATTCTTGTTTCCCGTCTTCAGAATTCTTGCTGTCATGATAGAGAGGTGTGCGTTTACAGACAACACAGGGATCAAAAGCTTTGGGGGGGGGCAGGACATTTTTCGGTGCTGTGTACGCATTTGCAGGCCATTCATGTGATCCGTACGATAGCTTTTTATTTTAGGCCAATAGGCTACTTTCAGTTTCAAGGCCATTCGTCTTTTAATTCAACAGTAGAGCACCGTACGGTCGTTCTGTAACGCAAGCCTTAGTCCCGTTGGATTAGGAAATTTATCCGGAAAGAAGCAACATTTTTACCCAAGCTATCTGGCTCAGCTTCAGTTCAGTCTAAGACGATCAAACTGTCCGTGTACGGGGACTCAGGAGTGAAAACGTTGTGGAGCATGAATTTAAGGGATGTATCAGTATCTATCACACTGACCAATGGAGTTGTTATTTTGTTCTATGATTTTTAACGTGATAAACACTTCATTCCTTCAACCACCACCGACCAACAAATTTTGTTTCGTCTGATGGCGATATATTAGTCGTTATCCCTGTCCTTTGTTGAAGATCCGTTCCAAATTGATCGACGATTGTATCTGTACCTTTGTTCAGATATTTTTAGACCAAAGAAGATGAATTTCATTTTAGTCGAACAATTATCGTATCAGGAAGTGCGTTAAAATTGCTTCTGGGAGAACCAAAAACGGCTGAAGAGGATTTTTTGTCTAAATTCCTCTGCCATCAACACTGCCGCATCACAGTAAAGGTTTGCGCAAAATCGGATAAGTGTAATTTGGGATCTGTTTGACGAACGTGAATGACATGCAAGTAAATTGCAATGCATACGGTGAATGATAAGGTGAATCTAGTCCGTACGTTTTTCGTTGACTTCCACAGGATATTCATTCGACAAGAGTACAATTAGGAATCTAGAAGACGAGCTGCAGTGGCGGTCTCTTGTATAAGCCAGGAAGGGAAATAACGCGGATAGGCAAAATTTTCCAGATATCTAGTTATATTAAAGCGAGTGATTGCAACCTATTTTGCACTAAACCGTCTTGAGTGTAGGAGGACGAACACAACGTAGTACTTCGATTTTCCGCACTGTTAAATCTTTCGGTGGTACTTGACGTATGCAAGTGTGGTTTGCTGGCGGCATCGTTTCTTTGTGTTTTCTGGTATTCCCGTCCCACTCATTGGATGGCCTAGAAATAAATCCTTTGAACAGTTGACTATGCTGTGCCGTCTAGACGTTTGTTCTACATTTGTTAGACGAATGCTATTCTCAGAATCACATAATGTGCCGCTCGGCTCTCAATAACACCGTATTTTTTTCTAGTTTGGCAAATGTCGATGACAGCATGCTTACATCAACCAGTAATAAATCTGTGCCTAAGTCACAGTTGGCAAAGACGGTCACAAACGTTGAGTCGTGTTGGTTATGCCTATCGAACAAACATCTACCCGATCGATTATGAACTAAGTAATCTCAGGGTTGTGTAAGTCTTAACCGGTCTTCGGAGTGACGCGGTTTTACCGGTCCGAATCATCGCGGAATCTTGCTGAAATTGACTATTATGATACATTTGTTTTACAATAGCTGTCTGGGAAGTGATATTCAACAGACGATTTTAAACGATAATGTGGGGTCGTGTACGGCAAATAAGTAATCCGAATAAGGACTCAAAATTCTTCTGTCAGATCGGCGGTTATCAAGCGGATAAGGTCATGACTTTCGGAAGTGAAAGTCGCTGGTTCGAATCCTCCCATCTCCAGTCAGCTTTTCCACTTGCTAACCCTCTGTTGGCCGCGGCCCCTTTCCTGAAAAAATGACTGACACTTTCGTTTTACCAGTAGAGAAAGTGAAGAAGGTCAAATGCTCAGGAAATGCGAGGTTCGTGAATGAAAAGGGTCGTAGTGAATGTCCAGGCAGGTTGTCAGAGAACTGCGAATGTGCCTGTCGGTCTTTTTTCGATCGACTACGTAGAGCCATTGAATTCACGTTGAAATGTGACACAGCGCATTGCATTTTCGAAATGAAATGAAAACTTCTATTGCGCAACGTTAGCAGTGTGTTGTTAATGTTCTTCGCAAGATGGTCCTACTATTGCCAAATTATTTCACATGCTTGCTTGACCAGAATAAACGAAATCTTACCGCCTCGCAATGCTTGTTCTGTTCCCATTTTGAGGAATGCCGATCTACGCTGTTTGTCTGCCTTGGCGTTAGCCAGTCTGTTTTTTTTCCGAGCCACTTATAAAATTGTTGTCACTTTTTTCGTGTGGGCTTTTTCACATACCATAGTCACAAGAATCGGCTTGTATCGGGTAGTTCGTCCTCTACTGGTTCTGCCTCATCTTATCAAGAGAGCCTAGTCTCCTCTATGGCATTCTCAGGTAGGAAGGGGTTTGTGTCCAGAAACGTAAAATTAAATACTCCGGTGTCTTTTAGTGGTTTTTTAAACCTCTTTCGCGTTGTGCATAGTAGGATCATGACGCTCATCCAGTTGTCGAGGGAGAAATGAAGCATGATTGTCAACATTTCTTGTCTCTTTTAGTATAATTTTTTTCGGTTCTTCCACATTCTTAAAATAACTTTGACCAGAACCGGCATTTCCCTTCAATTCGAATACGCATACCATTGTTTCACCATCTTATCATCCACTTTTCATGGATTTCGAGATAACTTGTACATTCTATGCCGTGTGATTGTGTCCGCAAGCTGTGCAGCCTTTCTACTACCCTTCATCAAGTAGAATCGTGGGACAGTTTATCGTGATCGACGTAACCAGTATGCATACAAGCTTATAGGATTCCGGCTGGATGTTTCTCCTATTCCACTCAGGACATTTGCTTCTTCGTTGAATTAGTTTTCTCTATCGGTGCTTGCGAGTAAATTTTCAGAATATTCGGACCCAATCTTAGAACTTTTGCCTCTTAAATGGTTGCGGCGACAGAAGCTTGCCGCATGGAAACCACGTAAAACGTCAGTTTTGGCACTGAGACCATCAAACTGACCAGCAGATCTGGGACTCCAGCCTCTGACCTTTTTCATGTGACAGACCCCCAGGTGGTCTTCTCTCCTCATGGGTTCTTTGTGTGAAGTTCTCGGGAAGCTGTCATCATCATCCCCGTGTTTAAGACCAGGTAGTTTGGAACCGTCGCGGGACGCTTTTCTCCATTGCCCAAAACACGATTGAGGTTATCCTGACGTGGTTGCAATTTCATATAGCTTACTCCGCGGTCTTTTTCAATTCATTCGCAGTGCTTAAGTATGTGTCTTAGACACACATTTATTCACCTACTCAGAAGTTTTTCAAGTAGCTAGACAAGATCCGTTGGCATGTTTTTTTAACGTTTCGCTGCTTTTGGCTCCGTTCCGCGTTGCAGACGATGAAACAAATTAGAATCACTCAGGTGCCTACCGCAACTGTTGGCATAGCTTGTCGACTATTTCACTGAAAGTACACTACGCAGAGCTAAGCATGATTTCCCCCAATTCTAGAATCCTCCGTAGCGCAGCTTTTCCTACTCACATCATTGATCTTTCTCGTACCTCATCTATTTACATTTTACAGGATGCACATGACGTCCTTTGCTCACCCATCTGTGGCGATGCTGACTTCAACAAGTCGACCTATTATCTACTAAATCTAGCTTTCCTTTGAACCGACCCATCCGTTTGGATTGAGCATTCCCCCCTTCTAGATCAACATTTCCCAAGAACGTCTTTTCTTAATGAAAGCGGTTGGTGTGAACACCGCTCACTGTTGTTTTTAACATGTTCAATTAGCCGCAGCGGTTGTCATTCTACGTTCGTAATTTCGGACCGTTTCAGACCTCACATCTCATCGTCCTCGAATGTGATTACCAATGTGTTCTCCAAATCCTCTGCTGCACCTCCGTAATAGATTTTGGTCTTCTACAGCAAGATTCCAAAACTACATATCATATTCCTTACGGCAATCAATAGCTACTTTCAGTTCTTTTAGAGAACTGACCTTTATATCCATTGGCAATCGTAAAATCTGTCACGTCTGCCCATAAAATACCTCAACACAACGCCCATGTATACTCGAATAGACAGGCCTACTCTGGACTAGGTGACCAGGTAGTATAAGGACCCATGGAGGATTCAAATACGAAGACGTATATGCGATGATGTGAAAGAGGTGTTTAGAAGATCCACACAGGAGTGTTTTTCTTTTTTTCGCATTTTTTTCGTCATGACTCCAGTATTATGAAATCTGCACACGGAATACCGCCAATTTTCCCACCAAAGACACGTTCTAGTTTTCGCTTTATCACCTCGTATAGTAATTCTTAGGTAGTACAGTACCCCAGTTTTGGTGTTTCAGGCTGTTCCCTTCAATGTTGTTTACTATTCGTAATTTGCAGTCTTGTTTTCCTTTTCCATTGTGGTTTTGTGCGTACTCTATTTTGGTTGATATTTAAACATGCATGTTCATCAAAGTCCGTTAATCAAAAGCTGAAAAATTGCAAATATGGATTGGGATTTCTTATCTACTTTCTTCTTATTTGTAGAAGTTTTTCGTTCCGTTTACCTCAGTGTTTGCACGTAATCTGAGTCCGAGAAGCATGTTCGACACGTGAGTTCCTGATGCTCGAAAGATAAATAGATCCAGTTTTCTTATCACCAAAAGAGTATTTCCCTCTCTTTTGAAGTTATGTTACAAGACCTTATGATTCAGTGAAAATTCGTGGAAGAAATCCACATTTCACTCTAACTGTGGGCGAATTGCTTGTTGCTCGTGTCACCATCAGTACAAAGTCAAGGCTATAAATTTACAGATTATCCTACGTTTATGAACTTCATTGGAGTTGTACCAATCCTTTGATGCCAGTAATAGGATTGAAATAACGTTGTCTTCAAGGGTATGTTGTCACATGGGACGAAGTAAATTCCCTCAGTGTTCTTTTCAATTTTACAACACCCAACCTCTATGCCGTTTAATTCGACTAATGACGGAATTCTGTTTTATTTAGGTACCCTACTTACATGAGCTGTGCGAAAACTTGTTTGAAAACAATGTTCCGCTCCTGGTCAGGTCAGTTTTCACGATTTCTCTTGTTGTTGGTCATTTTGCCCATTATCCACATGCAATTTTAATCCGGTTTCCTTGCACACCACTTGGATTGTTCAGATTCCAATCCATTGGGTATCCACGGTGTCCCAAATTCGGTCCTTAGTTGACCTGGGCTATTAGGTAGAATATAGATAATCTCGTTCGGTCATTGTGATGTTACATGTACTCGTCCCATTGACCTCATAAGGGGCACACTGCACCGCTGCCAGTTTTCACCCCACTGCTGATGTTGGTACTTGCATTTATGACTCCGAAACTTGGAGTAGCATAAAAGTACATAACCTCTAAACAGATCAGGCTTGTTAACGAGTCAGGCGATTGCCCATCACTGTCTATCATCAACATCGTGGTTTGTTCTCCAGACGCTGCGTTGCTTGTTGCCAAGTCAAAATAAGCGGATGCTCAGTTCACCGGAGTTTTCACAACCATTAGCTGTGTACCAAAACGCTCTGCTTTCGATCACTGCGTCGCGTCATCGTCTGTTCAAAATAGAGGAAGAAGACGAAAAATAATATAAAATTTACTCCAAGGCTATAAGTCTATAGACCACACCCAAAAAGGAAGCTTTCAAATTGAAGAACGCCACTGACGGAGACATTGAGCCATGTCACCCATTGTCTCCAATCGTCATTTGGGTGGGTCCCTTGGATCTCAATGCGATATTCTAACCGGATCTACACTGTCCAGCTCACTGATTAAGGTTTTCCTACCTTTATGCCATCTCATCGACTGACAACCTCTAATTTTCTCTCAACCAACCCCCCCCCGGAGAACAGGATAAAATGAATGAGCTGTTTTGTGGGCTTGCGCGAAAATAAATAAAGAGCATGAAAGATCACAATTGAGGCCCTTGAATATTCGTAGCATTACGTAAAAATCCGATACTACGAGTTTGATCTATGGCCCATTGGAAATCGGATTCAGATTGCACAGCTCAGATGACCTCCGGATAGAAGTAAACATTTAAGGCTTCAGAGTGCATGTTCTTTCGGATAATACTCGAGCTAGTTCTGTGTTTGGAACACCATTTGTTACTGGTTTCATCTCAGAGCCTAGTGGACTCTGAGATTGGTTGCCATTCAATGTGAGAATGAAGTGAGTGACAAAGAAGGGACAACTTATCTCGTTTTTGCGTTCGATGGCTTAATGAAGTCGTTTCTGATGTGCTTGAATAACAAACCAATTTCAATGTTTTTTACTAGGCTTATTTTACTTCCTCCATGATGGGCTTCCTTGTCTTCGGACATTAATGTACAGTTTGGCCGTCGGAAGCCGAGAAATGAGAGTGAGTTCAAAGTCTTTTTCTGTAGTGTTTTCTTTCTTAGTTTAGGTATGCGCTCGCTCACCATGGTGATCCATTATATATATATATATATATATATATATATTGTTATGGTCACTGACCATTCTAGGGTTTTTGGTGCCGCGACCTGGGACTTCCACGTGACAGGCGGAGATACTCACCACTATAGAGAAAAAGTACTCAAAAACACCCTACAGTGGTCACCGAGCATAACATTATATATATATATATATACTGATGTTTTTTTTATTCTGTTCAGGTGTGTTCATCATTACATTTTTATGCCTAGTACACAGATGTTTTAGTTGTTGCCTGCTCGCGCACTCCATTTCCTATTGCTCTGTCACATTATTTCCTGGACCATTCTCCGTCTTGTATGTGAGACGAGTAACGTGAATTCCGTCCGTATCATTTGCTTTATTCCACGCCAGACCGGCATTTCGTCAAATGTTGGCAGATACAGCGGGCACACTGAAGATCTGTTAACATATGTACACTTCTTGGTCTGACAACTTATTCATCGTTAAAGATTGTTAGTTGACTTGACGGCTGTGTTCTGTCTTCTGTTGCGAGAAACTTATCACTAACGGATATGGTAAATTTTCATGAGTTTTTCTGTGGTTACTTTAACAACAGGATCACATTTTGGATTTGCTATTCGATCTTTTCCCTGCTTGGCCGAAGCCACATCCGTCCACAAAAGATATCGATCCTGCCATTCTGGGTCTCTCGGAAGCTTTGGCCAACTGTGCTCCCACTGCTTTACCCGTAGTCCAAGTAGATGTTCGCTCAGGTGACGGCTGCTCAAAGTCAGCCAAATTTCGAACCGTTATTGAACTCGATCGGACCAATGGGCCATCGGTATTGCCACGACGTTGTTCTCCACCCACTGCTTGGGATATTCAGGGTGGATTTGTGGCTGCCGAAGGACTTCGTGTGTTTCCGCGACCTGCTTGTGTTTCATCAGGACTGGACTTGATGGACAGCTATTCTGCTTTACTTCTAGCCACTCTTATCCAAGCCGGTATCTATGAGGTAATGGGTGCTTATCTTTTTTGCTATTTTGTTCGACACCTAATGAATGCCGTTTGGAGCAGTTCCTCAAATCACTAACTCGTTTTATGTCTTTATCAGGTGATAGAAAATCCTGCCATCGCAGAAGACAAGCCAAATAGCATTTTATACGTTTGAAAACCTGACATGTAAGAGCAAATGGGAGCAAAAGCCTGAGACTTTGTTGATAAATTTACTAGCGGGTACCGATCCAAAATACTTATCGATTTTTTTGTGTCAGTTTATACTCGATAAACAAGTTGTCGCTTGTATCAGACATATGAAGGTGAAATCTGCGTAATCCTACTACCAGTTTGCCCTAACGCATCGAGCCAGCAAATGATTTTTTTCATTTTGATAATTTTTTGTCGCCATTCGTTCTGTTAACCACTTTTACAAACACTGTCCTCATCCAAGGTAACAATTCTCTGGCTGACCAATCGTATGTTGTTACGCGGCATAGTCGAGTTTTTCTCAGCCGTGCGACGTGCCTTTAATGGGGATGATCGCAACCGTCAATCCGAAATTTGTGTTGAGTAGAGTTTATTAGCTATGATTTATGAAGCTTTATTCCTAGTATACTTCATCCAGATGGAAACAATATCACCCCTAAAGATAGGGAAAACTGTGTTTTAGTTGTAACGAAAATTTCGATTTCGCCATCGCACGGATCCGATTGTTTTTGTCAGTCACATAACCTCTTAGTTAATCCTATCTTGTTTTTAATGCCAGGCTAAGCTTGGTCGACCAAGAGTACCGAGGGTATCTGAGTTTCTCATGCAAGAACTTCAAATTTAACGCTAACTTACTGAGTGTTTGTCATGAGGAGCTCATGGGTACTTAGATAGATTGATGTGCGCGCACCCGCCTCAAATGGCATATATAGCCCAACTGGCCATTTGAGTTTGGCGCCATTACCCGAGAAATTCATGTGCAACAATCAAAGCACACCAGTGATTTGCCTCCTTAACATTATTTTGGTCACATTACGATAATGGCGTGATAAACTTGACTGAGGGTAGTACTGTTTGTCCAATAATTGCATGTAGTTTCATTCTGAGGGGATAAATGTTGGTGATAGATGGAAGTTCGTCATCGCTCGTTTAGTTACCTACCCTACCTGACCGCGTTTTACGGTCATGGTTGTCAGTTCCACCCATATAGTGGTCCCTATCAGCTGTGAAATAAGCCTCTCCCATTGCAATTACGCCATAAAGAAGGACCATCTTGAAAACAATTTCCCTGAGCTATATCACCCATTTAATTGACGATTATTCCGAATAATTCGCCATTTAGTGTCAACATCCAATTTGCAACTGAAAACCATGGGAGCACTGTACAGCTGTTTCATTCTTGTTAAGAATCATTATCAGTATATATTCATCGCGTTAGAACTGGGACGCGTATCCGAGACGAACGACTGAGTCGAAAACCCTAACCACCATGCCAGTTGGGCTGATTCTCAACGGTTCGTTGAACACTGGATAATATTGCGCCCATGTCCGTCACCGGATTTTGAGGGTCACAGACCACTACGCATCAGATGGACGTCTCCAAGGTGAGGACAAACGTCTCTATAGGAGGCGAAGACATGGTACTCGCTAACAGCTTTGATGCTTAATAGTTTTCAGTAGTAGGAGATTTTATTCGGTTTTCCCCAATAATTCATCAGGCATTGTCAATATCCAACGGATACGGGCGTTATATCATGTACGCTTGATGTTTGTTGAACCGTTTAGAATCAGCCCGGCTAACGTAATGGCTAAAGCATCCGATTCAAAACCGTTCGTCCCAGGTTTCTGTCCCAGCTCCGGCGCGATTGAAATGCACTGCTGGTGACTCCTAACCAGGATAAAACAACTGTACAGTATTTCCGTGGTTTTCAGTGGCAAATTGCATGTTGATGTTCCATGGCGAATCATTCGAAAAACTCGCACCATACCTTTTACTATTGAAAACTATCAAATAAAGATTACTTATTATGATTCTTTCCTCCGACCACCAAAGGTTTTCCACCGTTCAATAGCTTCTGGTGTGGTAACCCGTGACTAGCAGACTCTAACTGTCGTTTAGCTGCTTTTTTAGCGCCCACGGCCTGGATGGACATAGGCACGCACGTCTTCGTTCAGAAGGGCACTATGTCAGGTGAACGAATTTCGAAAATTCTAACTTTGCCAGTACGGATCCTGAAAACTGCGACCGAACACAGATAGGGGGATCTTTTGCAACACAATGATTGATTTGTCTGTGTACGTGTATAATCGGGCTAGATGTCGTCCCAGTGCTAAATGTTATAAAACGATTAGGTAATGGGTCACGCTTAATTCCCATATGCACTAATGTCATCACGTGGAGTCTGTTCTCGTGGACTAGTCGTTTTGGTGCACAGAGACTAAAGGTCAAATGGTGAATGGAATTGGCTTCCGCGATTGCAAATGTTCCCAAATGGATTAGTTTGGATCTCTTTGGAGGTACCTGATAAATGACCTTAAATAGCCGGTTGGGTCTATGCGGTGACCAGTATCTCCTAGGTTTGCAGTCATCGCATTTGATATTGAATCGAATTCACCGTGACTAAGCCAGTTAGATGTTGTTTCATACAAACGGTTAACTGCCAGTTTTTCTCACAATGTAAATTGCGCCACAGACGTGTAACTCCGTATATTTCCCCGGATTCGGTCAGCAATGGCAATTTGCCTTGTTGCTTATGGTCATCAAGAGACCATCTTTAAATGAACAGCTTCATTGTGCTGTTGTTGCCCGTTCGTCTTTGAAACACGCAAACAACATGCCGATTCCATTGTCGCTCTTCGTAACCCGATCCAACATTCTCTCACTTTACTCCTCGATATCAGATAATCCGGTTCCGAGTCTCCGAGATCAGGCTGGCTTCGGAGTCTCCCTGATAGCACTAGCCGAGCGCCCACTGTTAAACTGAATTTCAGTCAACCGTTATTTGTCTATATTTTGCTTGTACGGTTCTGAACGTGTCAACGCCAGTCTACTGAGTTGTCATTGTTGGTTCATCATATCTCTTCACACGCTCATTGACTGCAGCTCTTCTGAGAAAAAAAGCGAGTTCTGTTGGGACTTATCCCGATTACTCCGAAGTGTATTCAATAGACATTTCGGATGTTGCTGGTGATTTTACTTCCCAACTTGGCTACACATCAAGCACAGAACGGCATATCAGAGGCTCGTTTATTGTCCCCACCGGTAGCACCGGCAACGGTGATCACCTCATCTCAATTTGTTCTGATCACAATGTTTTCGATGAACACGAAATTGTGTAAGAAAAGCGACGTCGGATCACCTGACTTCCTCTTTCACCTTTACACCATTGGGCACGGATGTGCCAAATTGCTATCGGTCAACGATAGCGTGGATGAGTCGAGAATTGCCTATCATTACAATCCACACTCGTGGACTGAGATCATGCTTCGGTTGGTGTTCGCTTTTGTTAACGCCCAGAGACAGGATGACTACGGATCTTGCACCGCCGATTCTGGCCAATAATCGCGGACATGAATATTACTCAGCGCTTTAGAGTGGATTATGGTTTCAACGAAATGCCCAGGGTCCGAACGAGCACTAGGAGCAGATCAAATAGAGCCTCCACTTATCGGCGAATGTCACCAATGTCTCAGAAAGTCGGATAAAACACATCGCGGTTTGTCAGTATGTATGCTAAGCAGGGTTAGTGTAGTTTCTGTAGATACATTCACCACGAGTAGTGTTAATCAAAGCTTCTTCCGTCCACGTTTTTTCAACTTGGTCACGGAAATCATAATGGATATCGCTTATCCTTATGTGCGAATAGTGACATTGATATACAATCAGATAAAAAAAACTTTCTGGCAGAATTCGCAGACGTTGAGTAAAGGCCCAAACGAGCAAAAGGTTTCTTTCGATCGTCTCACTGATAGTGTAGATATTTTTTGGGTGTGTTTTGAGCTTTTGGACCTTTGAATTTTAAAAGACTATCAAAAGACTAGATTGGCCCTAAGCCCAACCTTGTTGTTGAAAGCAATCAATTGTGCGAATTGGCTAAATTTAGTTATTTGAATTGTGTCCCACAAGATGGTCACCTAACGGATGATGTGTTGTCTTGGGTGTGGGCGACTCGATTCACATTTATCTACATGGGACATGTGGCGTCGATGTGTCATCTAATTTTCGATTAAAGGTCGGTGATGCTATTCGACTCAAAAACCTGGCTACTGAGAGAAGATATACGAAGACTTTTAGTGTTTGAACGCCGTTGTCTTCGTAGTATTAGTATTACATTGCAGGAGAATTTTGTACTGAATTGTAGAGTTTAGCCTTTAAAACAGACGCTAAATATACGGTGATTGATCCGGTTGGAAAGCTTCTTTCCCAGAGCAGTCCGATGGGTAACCAGTTTGTAAATATGTGGACCAAATGATGTAAGGGGTGTATCGAAAACTCGACACGCCATGTTTTCGTCTTAGTTGCGAATGATATAACGTTAGTAACACAGCGTTGTTGGTAGATGTAATGTGCCAACGTTTCGGCTACTGTGGGTATTCTTTCTCAAGACAAGGTTCGATTGTAAAACTTGCTTTGAAAAAGACCCACAGTAGTCGAGACGTTGGCACATTACATCTACCATCAACGCTGTGTTATTAACATTAAATCATTCACAACTAAGACGCTGAATATGTTTAGATTAACATAGTTGGGCCAAGTTTTGGACATGCATTGGGTCGGTCATTTGATTGCATGGAACAATGATATGATAACTCACTGGCCCGTGTAGATACAGGCACACTACCGTGTGGGTTCAAAGAGATCCCTCAAGCGATGATTGCAGAGGGGATATGACTCAGCGCCGCCGTCAGTCGTTTTCTCGCCTTCAAAATCTTTCCTGTTCTGTAAATTTTTCATACTATAGTCTATGTTCATCATCATCACCAGTTCCTAAGCTCCACATTATTCACCCGGTCACTCCATCCAATCCTGGCGGTGCTACGTAGACGTGGAACTTTGCGAGATCCGGTGAAACCTGCTGCTGCACGCATCGCCTACTTGATTTCATCCCAGCGGTCACCTGCACTGCTGCTCATCGAGGTTCTTAGTTTGTTTGATAATTTCCTTCCATAACTGTTGACCACAGCCTAATCAGACATACATTTGGCGGTCAACTTGGCTTGTGGTCTGCGTACATGACCATTGAACTGCTACGAAAGTCACGTTAAAACTGGCGTATTGTCCGATTCGACGTTCGTGGATCAGTGCGATCTGTAGATTTGGACAGAACCGAGCCAACGATAGCTTACCACGATATGATCGATCTTACTCAGACCACCCGTCGAGTTAGAGCCCTATGCGTCGAGCGACGCGAACTGCGTTGGGAATTCATGGTAGATAGAAACAAATGATTGTCCACGCAAAACTGGAGAAGCCTTCCTTTGTTATCTGTTCGCTGAGTAGGCAAGGCTCAGCGACCAACTGAACAATCTTCCGATGCGACAAGTTTTCTATTTTAACCTGTTATGTTGTGTTCTCATCTGCTGCTCGCAGTTAATGTACCCTCGCGGTGACGGGTAAGTGAAGACTTTATTCCCACAATAAACTTTGGGCATTAATATGTGAGTGAAGAAATCAGTGATCAACATACAATAATAGTCAATGAGCTTGTCGCCATCCTTCATTGGTTTTATCATTTTTGAGTGGTCAGTTCGTCACAAGATTCTCTTGCTTTTTGGGCATATTGAAGCTTTGGGCAGCCTATTCCAATATGTGGTCATTCATACCGTTTTGGTCAGACCAATGGAAACCCACTCTATTCAGGACTCTTTGTTTCCTCAATTTTGAATGTATGAAGGACGATGCTTTTTTCGAAGACTAGCTTTTCGGATTGTTCACTGTCGTAAAAGTCAAGGGAATATTCATCTCCTCGAAGTAGTTTCCTCTATCTTTAGTGGACTAATTTTTGCTGCATTTGTAGTTGTCCCTAAACTACTCATGTTAGAGTAAGCATTCCAAAATTTTCCAGTATGAATATCATTAGGGCTCTTATATCTGCTGTGTATAAATGGTATCAGTATATGGCTCGAATTTATTTTCAAGTTTCCTTTGTTACGTCTCTGCAGATTGTAATTAGGTCAGTCAAGCATGGGTGATCTTGATTGCTGGCAAAGACAGCAGGTGAACGTGAAAGCCAAACCCGTCTGGAGCATAAAATTTTCACAAACCTTTTTAGAGGGGTCTTGGGATTTATCTTAGTTTGTCTCCATAACTGGTAACTAAACTCCATCGATCCTAACAAACGCACTTATTTTATCTACCATACTATCCACGGTTGCGCACCCACTTATAGGCTGAAGATAATTTGTTTCTTTCTTTAATTCTGTCGCAGATT
>LUCM01010482.1:6067-35701 GCA_008360955.1 Fasciolopsis buskii
AAACTTTGACGAGAGAGGTGGGTACGAACAATGCAAATATGTCTTATTGTAAGTAGAAGCTGAGACATCAATTTTCCAGGAGTTGCATTAACCCCAAGAAAGTTCAAAAAACCGCACGGTAACCACGCAGCCATGAAGTAATGTTTTATGTCCAAGCAGAATTGAACGCCCGAAAAGGAAAAATCCACGGTGGTGCGCTATGGGCTCTAACTGTCAGACTGCGGATTTATGGATAACGATCAATCTTAACGAGAGGCTCAGAAAACCGAAAGAATATTAGGAAAAATATATTGAAGCCCAGAATATTGAGGGTGGTGGCTGATGTTTTCAGCGCAATCGGGTTTCCCTCTGGGCGTGTCAAGAAAAGATGTGACAGGCATAATATAGCCGCGGATCGCTACGCTCGTGGGTAATAAGTAGAAATGAACCGGTATTTGGTGGGGCGGCAGAGTGAAACAACGGCTGTAGAATATAATACCGAGCGAAGCTAGAAAAAGCGGGTAAGATGCACTTAGGGACTGACTAATATTTACACCCTGAGTAGCAAAGTCGTGGTACTATATTTCCACTTTAGGAGACCATGAACTTATGAAGCACCAAGGAATGGTTGCGGACCCAGCAGGTACAGTAGGTGAGAAATTGTCACTAAGGCGGAAGAAAAGAAACACGTAGGGACTGGTATTGTTAATCGGAGACCGGTAGTTTAGTATGATGGTGCGAAGTGTCTAAACGGACGGGGATATTCAATGGGCGTGCAGAGAGAAGGAATCCCATGTGGATGAACTAGCTAAATCTAGAGGGAACCGCTTGGGCTCGTGAGAGGAAACAAAGGTGATTCCAAAGATTCCAAGTCACTTACACATAAGAAAAGAAGAGACATAGGCGACCCTGACCAAGGCAAGAAGTGAAGACGGTAGTGAATGTTGATATTTAAGGGACGCGTGGCCGAGTGAGCGCATGCCATAACGTTTTGGTGACGGTGTTGGAATTGTCGATCGCGTTTGACGCTCAAATTTCGGTTAAAACAAGAGATCCAGGGGAACAAATCAGCGTTCTTCAACACGGTTGAGCCCAAAATTGAGAATGGTAATCTCAGCAAAGCAATTCGAGACGTCCGGAAATTTGGTTGAAACTGCTTGATGTCCATGGCCAAAAAGAAAAACCTCTTATCTAAAATGCCTCCAAAAATAGCCAGTGAACCATTTTCAAAAGAACTATCGGGTAGATTCAGGTAGAGGATGACAGAGTGTGAATTAAAACTGAGCTCCCTAATGTTTGAAGTCGACGCAATCTTGTAGGGATTCCTAAGAGCACAGGATTCTTGTTTCTGCGAATGATCTTGGTCAGAGCATGTCCGTTGTTAGGAAGATAGAACAACCGAGGAATCCGAGTAAATCTTGTTTCGTTGTACAGTTACTGAAGATTTTCAAATGCATGTTTTACAAGGAGGATGCCACAGGACATCCACACAAGTCTCAAAAATATAAGCGTCAAATAGCAGAGAAAGCGAAACATAAGTAACGGAAGGCCCAAAATTCAATGGGGGGGACCAATCTCATGAATTCCGATGGAAACGTTGTTTCTAAGGGAATGTTTCAAACATTGGTTACAGAATAATCTAGCGGCTTTCGCTGCCGACCGCGGAGCATTGCTCGCTACATTAACAGAAACCTGAACATCCAACAAGGGCCACGTAACCTTTTCGGTGTTAGAGGAATGTGCTTTATGTGAAAAAGGTTAGAGGGAAGGAAATTAGACAGAAACGTAGCCACCTCTGTTAGAGAAGGGAGAAACTGAGCGCAATTGGTGGTGAAACTGTGAAATAGCAATGTTCACCTTAGCAACTGCACGTCTGAACCGCCAATAAGTCTGCGAGAATTGTTCTCCAGTTTCGGGGAACCAGGAATAATTTTAAATTCTCCGGGCCAGGAAGAACAAAATTACCGTTCCTTCCAAGGTTCTCGTTTTGGGAAGTTTCAGCTTGTGAGGTTGAAATGCGCATAAAGTAGCACTCACTTAGAAAACCACCTGAATTGAATTCTTAAAAATCTCACGCGCTTACGTATAGAACAGTAAAATTCATGCAAATAGAATGATCTCATCCCGGCTTAAGCAATTCGTTAATCTCGTTAAATAATTTCCTCGTGCTGCCGAATTCGCAGATATTTGCCATGTATGGTAGTTTATCAAAATTTTGTAGTTAAAGCTCCAAGTGTCAGGGGTCTTCATGTCTGAGCCACAGAGGCTAGTCCAGATAAAGCAGCGGTTACTGGCATGGTGGCTCACGGATCGGTACTCTGCCCACCGCTCTCTTTGCTATTCGTCAGTATTTGACCAGAGACAATGCATTCCTCTGGTGCCTTCTTCCCGAAAAACCTCAAACTAATTCGGTCCTCCCGACAAAGTACCCCAGGCAACGGCACTGTCTCTGTTTATAACTGGGTAAAAGCATGGGATCTAACATTTATTATAAGAAAAATCCACCCGCTCTCGAAAAACGGGGAGAGCATTACAATTGCACAAATAGGTTTATTCCTCGTAAATGCGGTTAGAAGATAAAGGACTTTCCAATGCAAGATGAGTTACATTTTGAGTGGGCTGACGAGTGTGCTGCGAAGACAGGAAGCCAGGGGAGCCTCTCAGACTGAGGTCAGCTTTGTCGTAACGTCCTTTCATCCCTGCAAGTTCTTCGTTTGCATCTCACTTGGATACTGGTTNTAGGGACTAAAGTGCTGTTTATTCCGACAATGATAGTGGGTGGGGCCGACCGAGTGCTGACCATCCAACCTGAAAAACACCGTTTAGAGGTGAAAAACAGGACGTGTTTTCCGCCAACCTATCTGCATCCACACATCGCTACAGCCGAGCTTCCTCCCGACGTGCGTCTTCCAAAGCGGTATATAGCACCAAGCCCCGCACTACTGTGGACACGCTGATTGACAGAGGAGGTGGACGAACAATGCAAATATGTCTTATGTAAGAGAAGTGAGACATCAATTTTCCAGGAGTGCATAATCCCAAGAAAGTCAAAACCGCGGTAACCAGAGCATGAAGTAAATGTTTATGTCCAAGCAGAATTGAACGGCCCGGAAAAGGAAAAATCACGGGTGGTGGTATGGCCTAACTGTCAGCTGCGGATTATGGATCGATCAATCTTACGAGAGGCTCAGAAAAAGAAAGTATTAGAAAATATATTGAAGCCCAGAATATTGAGGTGGTGGCTGATGTTTTCAGCAATCCGGGTTTCTTGGGCGTGTAAGAAAAGATGGACAGGATAATATAGCCTGCGGATCGTCTACGCTCGTGGGTAAAGTGAAATGAACCGGTATTTGGTGGGGCGGAGAGTGAACAACGGCTGTAGGAATAAATACCGAGCGAGCTAGAAAAGGGTAGATGCACTAGGGACTGACTAAATTTACACTGTAGAAGTCGTGGACTATATTCCACTTTAGGAGACCATGACTTTGAAGCACAAGGAATGGTTGGACCCAGCAGGTACAGTAGGTGAGAATTGTCACTAGGGGAAGAAAAGAAACCACGTAGGACTGTATGTTAACGGAGGTAGTATGAGGTGCGAAGTGTCTAAAACGGACGGGGATATCAATGAGGCGTGAGAGAGAAGGAATCCCATGTGGTGACCTAGCTTAATCTAGAGGGAACCGCTTGGGCTCGTGAGGAACAAAGGTGATTCCAAAGATTCCAAGTCACTTACCTGAGGANTTAAATCTCGATACATTTAAAGGTTTCGAATGTGTGTTGTCTCTCTCGATCAGTTTGCTCATCCGAAACGTCTTTCATCAACTGGTAAACACTTACTGGGGTTGATTCTGTGAAATATCTAGGGATTACTATTGATAAAAATCTGGAGTAGACTTCTCATACTTCTACCTGTGTAAAGAATCTCCGATGGCCGTCGTTTCAAATCAGGAAGCTTCGACACTACAAGGTGAAACAAAGCACTATCTCTCGATTTGTATACCAATGTGTTTTCTCTAATCCTTCATTACTGTTCTTCTATTATGTTTTCAGGTTTGCTTAACAAGGACTTTAAAATTGTTCGCCCGGGGCTATCAATTATTAGCCGTGTATCTTTCGTACCACTAACTGAGTTGTGGTTCACTCTATGTACTCAGCATTTATCTGCGTGTGAGAAATTTGCTCACTAAATTCTTTGAGTTCCCACTCATCCTCTGCACCACCATCTTTCGAAGTGTTGCTCTCAAATCTCTACACGAGCCGCTTTTCGGTCTTGAGCAACCTACAATAATTTGCCAAATATTGCCCTAGCATCCGATCAATTCCGCAGTCGACGACTTATTTCAGTGGTGCCCCTTCCTGGCAGTCCGAAAATAATAGCATCGCTGGTGGCTCACACGTAATCAGGTATAGACGATACCGCATTTCGTGCACAGCGGGCCCTTAGGCCGGACGTATTCCGCAAATAGTGGTTTTTATTCTCAAACCCATGTCCCCTCAGATCGTTGCGATCTGCATCTGCGGATATGTGATAACTTGACCCAAAAAACATGCTACAAATAAGCTACCACGCAGCCTAGGACTAACCAAGTCATGCGCATTACAGGGAGTAAGCAGCTGAAAAGCTAGTAGCACACGTCCCGTCTCTCTATTCCCCTGCGCATTTCAAGTCGTCTGGACCCCAACGTGCTTACAGGGAACTGGTTTTTTCACTATTACCTATTTATTTACACGCCAAAACACCAGCTGCAACAAACTACAGACTGCTTTGTCTCTCCGTGGCCGGCTGTTTTCCATGCTTGTCAATGACCACATTACACGTGCCAGCTAACAGAAGGTGCAGATGAAACAGAAGTTGTCGCCGATTGCTCCACTCTATCCTATGCGCCGGTTACCTACCCCTGCTAGGAAGTTGCTAGCCAGACCCGGTACTTCAGCACCAGTCACTTTAATCCGAAGCCAAATCAAACCCTGGCCTTGACCTCCCCGAGTGCCTTTTGTCATATGAAATATTGGGATTGCCCAGCGCGACGTTATTAATGCCACTGGAATGGCGTGGCCCCCCTACCGCTGTAAAACATTGAAATTTCCGACACCATAAAGAACAATATGCAGGCCATTGATAGTAATTTGTTTTTAAGGGCTGGTTTTATTTCTTGCGCAAACTAGATTTTCCCGTCACACTCTCAAACAATCCCGCCCCCAGCCGCGTGAGTTTAGTGGACATTTTTGTCAGTTCCATTGTCTTTGCTTCCACAATCCTTCGTGAAATTTCGTCCCTTAAATATTCTGGTGCACCCATTGATGCCTTCCGCTGCTTCACCTCCACTACCATATTTGCTTTTTGATAATGTTAATTTCCACTCTTCAATCCACCTCTTATGACTTCCAGTCTGGATTTGACTCATCTCCATCCCGTTGTCACATACTCAGTGACCCCTGTGTTCCCATTTTAATTTCTCTTTTATTTGTATAACACTCACGATTTTCCGGGTATCCATTCATATGGCGACGTCGGCCATCGCCTCCCAGCAAAATTTTAGGCCCGCCTTAAGCACATTAATGAATTTAAACATCAAACGACCCAAACTCCACAACTGACAATAAGCCTCAGAAAGTCTTGCATAATTCTGGCAAATGATTGTATAGCCATGATTTTGGACTGGAAAACTCGTGCCTAGCGTATAACACTGCAGATTCTGGTCATGGGAGCATATGCATTCAGATTTCTGTGCTGGGTTTTTCTTTTCCATGCTTCCATTGCGCCTTCCTCGTAAAAATTTGATCTTTCCCTGCGTGCGCCTATCGGAAATCGAGAAATGTACACATTATCATTATTATTTCCTTCCCCTTTTTTATTGTAGAATGCGTCGAGACTCAAACTGGAATACTTGGATGAAATATTTCTAGCAATGCATTTTTAATGTGACTATTTTTCATAACCCTTTTTTCAATTTTCCACTTCGGTTCTGCTGCGCCTGCACAGTTTCAGAACAGTCATTAGCGAGTTCTTGACCACTTTAATCGCACTTGCCATTGTCTGTTTTGCGCAGTGGGTACTTATCAAATTCGCCAGACAAGACAGGAGGCTGCTGGTGACCGACGTGTCAAGTGCCCCGATGACAATTGCAAATTAGGAAGCAGGCAGCGCGCGATCACGGGTCTGTCCTTTCAGGCGACTGTAAACGAGAAAAGGATAGTGGAAGCAAGACACTGAATGTCGTCCGTGCTTACATTGCTCATGCCCTGATGCCCGGCACTGGTAGCATTTTCCGACATTTACCGTGTGCAATGGCCGAAGTTTCCGCAATTCACCGTAATCTTGCTGGGGATTTCCGGACCAACACCAAATCGCCCCCAGATCCGGCATGTTGTTTTGGCAGCAACATAGGGGTGCAATGGGTATTCTTGGGAGTTTCATTGTCTCCGTTCAAAATTTTGACAAACTGACACCCTTTAAATATTCTGTTATGGACTTGATTTCCCTCTCTCTTCATCCTAACCAATATGTCCGCTCTTCATTGCTGTTGATTTGCCACTTTCTTATCCACATCAGCTTGTTTGTCACTAATTACATCCTATCAGCATGTCCGTATTTGTCTTCATCTTCTCCGCCCATCACATAACTCCTGATTTTCGATGATTTCCGCCACGTCCCAAGATCCGTCATCGTCCAAAATCTGATATTTTATCAAGAAAATGCACCTTCGATACATTTAAACACGAAGTGAATCCTAAATCATGACTAGCATTTAGTGCCAGAAAGTCCGGTATAGTCATATCAAATGAATTTTATAGCTTTGAGTTAAGATTGAAAATTCTCGCCTTGCCCATCACACTGCGGATTCTGATCATCCTTTGATTATTCATGTCATCACGCATGCACAGTTCCATTTCATGTCTGCTATTTGCTTTTCGTGCCTTCTCTTAGCCAAGCTTGAATAGCTATAATCCTTCCTTGTGCGGGACTCTCGGAAATCTAGAAAGGTACTTATTGTTTTTTAATATTTTAGCTAGAACTGGACTTGCAAAAAAAGAGACAAATGTTCGCTGTCGCGTCGTATCTGACGAGCCAGTTGATTTCCGGAAGACCTCGATGTGCCTTTCAATAATTCTGAGAAGGGCCAAAACTTCAACTCGTCCAGAAATTCTGCAAAGGACTGAAGCCCAAAGATTAGGAGTCGGCCAAGCGCAGTAATACAGGATGTAATTGAAGAGGCACAGAAAACTTTTCTTCGGCTGAATTTAATGCAGACGTATATGGATTCATACTCTCATCTAAAATAACGGAATACGGTGGTCGCAAATGTTTCCTAGTTAGGTCGCAGAGCCAGAAGCCACAAAATATCACACTGTGGTGACGTGGTAAAGCGGCCCTGAGTAAACGTGAGCAGGGTCAAAGTCTTCCAGGAAAATCTCAGATCTATCCTTGCATCTCTAGTGATAAGGGCGAACTAGTCACACATATTTGTACATTACTTTAGATTCAATTTTGCTACGTGGATCTCCTATTGCATGTAAACTCACAATTCGTGACCTGTTTCCCAACTGCACACATAGAACTTAGTTTTAAGGCTGCCCTGAACACTTACCTAAGTGTCACCCAGGTCACTCAATTGACCAAAACTCATATCAGGGAAGAGCGTACTTTTGAGCCCACCATCGATTTCGAAATACACGCGCTGACTCTTTCTCCTTCCCCAAGATCCGCATAATGAGGTATGGATCTGGCGCCACCAAATACGGTAACAACATGGAGTTGGACATAAGCCCGAGATTACTGCCTCATGTTGGTTAATGCACTATTCCGTTTATTTCCTATCTACCGTCCCTTGCCAGTAACACATCTTTCTAATAAAGAAGCAGTGCACATTTCTCGTCCCAAGAAATTTCATCAATTCGGTTATCACTTTCCTCCTTTTACTGCGTTCCGTCTCATGATATTCATCCTGTACCGTTTTTCTTCACACTACCCAGTCATTCGACCATATAACAACAACGAACCGTACTTTTCCATATATGTCACTCTTTATTAACCTGACCAGCCTGAATGACGCTGAACGAGTCACAAAACGCAATCAGGCTTTGTAGTGGCTCCGTTCACACCCCCGGCACGTGCTCCACAGCACCAGTTCCGCTACTCCCTTTGATAGTTTATCCCTACCTTACGATTCCACAGCTCTGTGCAGTGAAACACCTGCTTCCATTGCAACAAGGCCATGGCTTGCGAACGTGGGGGAAACAGATAACCCCTAGCAGCTCTAATACGCAGAAAATTATGATCAGGTGGTGGAGCTATGGAAAGTTCCTGTATGGAGTCAACCACTTCCCTATTAGGAAAAAATTTATGCAAAAATTATTAACGAGGTGTAAAGAAAATGGGCTACCTTCGGCATTTCGGTTTCCCTCCCATCAGCCTAGACCCGACCCTACGAAACGGGAAAACCGGAAATGCCGGGGTTCGCCAGATACGCCACCGTTTCTTATGCTGTAGACTCGGTGAGGCATTAGCGCACCAGGCTCACAACATAATGATAATGATAATGATGATAATGATAGCGCTCATTTATGGCTTTGCGAGATGCATGCGCAAGGCAAGATCAATTTTTTAAATAGATGATGCACAGGAAACACGGACAATATAAGTCAAAGTGACAGGGGGTGAGAGCGACCTCTAGTAATTTGGAAGGTTTGTTTGTGTTTGTATATTTCTCGACATACGAGAGTCATGCGCAAGATAAGATCAAAACTAGGCCAAGAAGGCACAGTGCACACACGAAAAACGGAAACCAAACATACAATGCAATGTGGTTTCGCTCACAAGATCATAACAGGCAATGTGGCTTCCCGAGCAGGGGGCTTTAACTCAAAGCTAGGTAATGGTTAGCAAAGATTTTTCTGTAGCTGATTTCCAGTCCTGCATTGCGAGTTATATTGTTTGAATGCAGCAAAGGTGCGTATCGCGGGCGCAAAATATGGCTGGAGGGCAATGGTTGTCGCCGCCTGTTGGCCGGGGTACTCGATAATCAAGAGAGTTATATGGTGGAGATGAGGATCAGTATGGATGCGATAACGGAATGGAGATGAGCGAAAACCAGACTGGATATTAAAAAAAGGCAGTATAAAACTCGAAAATTCTGGAGGCACAGCCCGTTAAGCAAGGAGAGCGGCGACAATGGATGGAAATTGTGCGATCGTAATACTAATACATGAGGTTTGTTTCCGGCAATTTTGAGTTCATAAATTTCGGCCTGGTCTAGAGATGAAGGTGGCGTTGGAAAAGAAGAAGGAGAACCGGAGTCAAATGAGCCAATGTCTGATGGACTCGTGTGAAGAACTGTTACCAGGAGCATCGGTCTATTGCCAAATTCCGCAGATGTGAATAGAGGTTAATGGAAAACGACGGTCTTCAGCTGTTTTCGGGTGTCAATATGCATTGTGAACGTCAGTTTATATCAGATGCCAATAAAAATGCTGACCATTCGTGAGTCCGTTTTGTATGGATTTGTTAGAAGAATTTTTGGAACGAGCAAGAGGAAGCCCGTAAAAATTGGTGCACGTGAACTAATGAGCTACAGTGCTGTTTACCACAACAGTGCTCATGGGTGGGGCTGACCGTGTGCTGGCCACCCAACCTGAAAAACACCGTTAGAGGGTGAACGCAAGAGGTGTAATCCGCCAACCTAGTTGCACCCGCACACCGATGCAGCTGAGCTGCCCGCCCGCCATGCATCTATGGTCCCGCCCATATAAGTTTCCATCCCACCTACCGCGTCTCCCATATAAACTCCGGGAATGTACGCTCTGGACTTCTACGACG
Source organism: Fasciolopsis buskii (assembly GCA_008360955.1). Taxonomy (NCBI): domain Eukaryota; kingdom Metazoa; phylum Platyhelminthes; class Trematoda; order Plagiorchiida; family Fasciolidae; genus Fasciolopsis; species Fasciolopsis buskii. Next base: position 15,864 of record LUCM01010482.1, read on the forward strand.
GCCGCCACACTATCATGTTCAAACTCGTTTATACTCTCTTCGCCGCTTTTCTCCCTTTCACAGGTGCACAGTCACCGCCACACGGATAAAATGGAAAATGCCATCGTACTATTAGTATTGGTTATTCCAGGATTAGCTAATGGCAAACCCTCCGGTGTTGTCCCTTATCCATTTTGTTACCCGAAGATTGCTTCAGCGACAACCCCCATCCAGCCTTCGCCGTACTGCTCTCAGCCACTGAGGGACGGGCCACCTTCATAGCCTCCCTCCTCTAGATACTCTCCAACCAACCGACTTGTTTATCCTTTTTTCAATTTCTCTCATCGCCGTAACCGTTCGTGTTTCTGTCAGCATACTATCCTTTGTACTCTCCAGGGCCCAAATGGGCATCTTATCTACTGACCCCATCGCATTCACCGGGTTATCCGAGGTCCAAACTCTAACCCATCCTCTTATTTCTAATTAGTTTCTGCTTTCCCCAGCCCTCCTTCTGAGGGAATAAGAGAACCTAATATGCTGGTGTTATATGGACAATCCTAAGGTTGGCACTCTATGACCGCAGGGTAAGTGGAATAGTCCAAACCATTTTAAAGGGGGATCTACCCTTGGCACACTACTATGCCCAACGCTTCCCAACTTGCACACGCGCGAATACAATGTCTTTCCCGTTTTCCCATTCACCCCAAAACTTCTCGGTCCATTTAGTTACCTATTTACATTTTCTTTGCCGCTCGCCATAACCCCTCAGCCGACACACTTTACAGTTTGCCGCTTCCATCATGATTTCAGATTTTCTAGACGCACCGGGAGCACCACTAAGATTAGTCAGAAAGATCCACCTTTCAGGCCGTGCATAAACAGATCGGTGACGTTAACCATCTTGGTTCGCCACAAGTCCGCTCGGAACTAGAGGCCGCGTAATGTAATCTCCGATGAAAACGTGCCACGAACAGACAAATCTTCTTCATTACATACCTTGACATAGCTGCTGACAACACGCCCATCACGTTAAAGTTTGGACATTTACAAATCACCCATATATAAATCCTACCATTCTGTTGTCATCACACTTCCGGATACCTGCTCCAATTCACCCTTAGGGTATTATTTGCAATGTGCATACTAGCAATCCCATGCCCTAATGAATGTAATCGAAAAGATCCAGCCTCATTTTACGTGGAAGTTGGTAATTTTATTTTCCTTGTATCTTACTACTCCGCACTTTCCTCCTCGCATTTGGTGACGCCTTCTACCATAGCGCCTGCTGTCCACCTTCGTTTCTCCTTCAGTCATTTTAGCGAGGTTTGTAAATTGTTCATCCGCCACTCATGATTCACTGACCTTGTTTGCCGCAGGTTGTCTTCTTCGACCAGTGCGTCAACTTGTTAGATTCTCTGACATCATCTTTGAGCTCGGCTTCTCCACGGTTCGTGTTATAACGTTGTAAAGCCTGATTATGCAAGCAAGCATGTCTCTCGGAGTTTCCAATGTACACGTCATAATAATTATTATTATTAATTCCTTGGATGGTCACATCGACATACCCGGTGAATGGAGCTAATTGCCAGGGCTAAAGAGAGGAACGACATAGTAGTTAGGGCCTCTAATTTGGCAAGCTGAAACGGACCACGTTCTAAAGAATGTAGTAAACCATTAATATATTTGCAGGCAAGGCAGGGGTAGTGATTTGCGGGCAGGCGGGGCTGCCATGCTGATAATAGAGGATCCGGTTCACAGAGGATCAGAAGTAAATCTGAGCACAAAAAAATATACAGACGTTAGGCTATTAAATCGGCGAACGGCCTTTGCATGTTTCGACGGATGAGTCAGCGCCATATGGACGAAGGTTCGACAATTGACACCGGCACTGGAGCAACTGTGTGCGAAAGCCAGTGCGCTACTAACAGTCAGGGGTTTCAGTCATCCTGCGTTTTAATGGGATACGGAAAGCCGACCAAGCAGTTGGGCCGCAGACACTTTCATACGATGGCTGGAGAACAGAGCCCTAACAAAATATGTGATGGCAAACACGAAGTTTAGGCCAGGCCAACTGCAATAATTTCTCGACCTGGTTTTCCTAAGCATTAAAATGAGGTCCAGAAGATAATTTTATTGCACATGACCTGGCCAGAGTTATCGTGTAATGATCCGTCCAGCCATCCGGCTTAGGCTGGAGAATGTCCTTGAAAAATACGCAGGAATTTCGGCACTTTGAATGCAGAAAAAATGAAGATCAGCAACTACCTACTAGGCTGGGTTACTGGCGACTAGGTTGTAATAGTTGAGATCCGTTGGCTAAAGGCCAAGGAAAAACCTCAATTACCTCCGAAACGAATTTTTCCCTTGGGTGACAAAAAGACATAAGAATGCACCAGAATGGTGAACCCCTGCAGTATGGAGATCAAGAACGAACACAGACTGCAGCTGGAGGGAACCCACATCCTCGTAAACGCAAGAGGGCTGGAGGCAGCACGCGATGTATAGAAACCAGCCGGCAAAAATGCAAACAGCGCTGAAGAGAGGTTTTGAGATGAAATAGGTAAAAGTTGTGAAAAGGATCCAAAAGGTATTATCTGCATGTGCAATCAGAGAGGGCAAATGGAAAGGATGCAGGAACGCTCACACTCAGTAATGTAGTGGAGGTATAGTCACAGCGTACTGCAGCCAGCGTTCTCAGCACATACTTTGCATGTTGGCACCGGTCGCATTGGGATCAGAAACAGCGACTTAATTCACGTTTGCTAAGGCCAGGAACACTCAACTAGAAGTGACGGTGTGAGGATACGCGATCGGTACTGAAAGAGGTAAATCCAAACAGAAACGAGGCATCGAACGGGGTTTAATGACTACCTTCAAATCGCAAATGGATATACAGGGCGGAACTAAATTATGTGATTTTCAGGCCTCTATAAACCAGAGTGAAATAACGTTGGACTGAAAGGTAGCAGCTGAGGCAGAGATCTAAGAAAAAGGTCGGTGCAAACAGGTAGCAAACTCTCGACTAGTTGGCCTCAATTTTGTCCTTTGGAAGTATCCTGTAATACTGGTTGAGGAGTATAGGAATAAGCGCCTGATGAAATGCTCAATTCTGCGTAGATTGCAGCGCAGATTCACTAGGGGGTGATCGTGCTTCCTGAAAAACTTAGCGGTTTTTAGATAATGTTAAGACGAGACTCGATGAAAGGAACGAAGTGGAGATATGAGACTTCAACCTGAGCAAGAAGTTGGATTCGGTGAGCTACGCAATGCTGATGAAATAGGTCTGGTCTGTTGAAATCGAAGACTCAGTATTATATTGGGTATGGTATTTCCCGTTTACTGGTCCCATTAATGTCAGAGTAATAATATTAATAATAGGTACATTTCTGGAAATTCGAGAGTCTTGCGCAAGGCAAGATCAAATTTACACAAAGATCACGCAGTGGGAATCGTAAAATAAACATTTAGTGAATATGCAGTGTCGGTGCTCTCATGAACATAACCTGCAATAAGATGGGCTAATCACGAGTTTTTGGGCTTTAAATCAGAGCTAGATAATCCATCGCCGAAACTTTCTGGGGCTGACTATGAATCACGCACTGTGAGCCAATTCATGTTTAAATGCATCAAAGGTGCGCATCGCCGGCGCATAATTTGGCTGGGAAGAAATGGTGGGTGTCGTCAAGCGGCCGGGTACATCAAGAATCAGGAGGGTAATATAGTAAAGGTGACTGTCAATATGGATGTAATAATGGGATGGAGAAGAGTCAAAATCACACTGGATATTATATGGGGTGGATGGAGGATGGTAATTAACAACATTCATTAGTCAAAATAATACTTAAGATGAAACAGCAGGAAATTTTCAAGGTTACATCAAACAATTTACGGGACGAAGATATGTGAAAATTGTGGACAGAGAGACAACGGAACTCACAAAAATGGTCACTTGAGTTATGCGGCCGGGAGCGGATTGTGATGTACGGCGGGAAGTAGGCGGGTAAGTGTAAGATTTACAATCAATCGTCAAATACACTTGCCATGAATGACCTGTTTTGTTCTTGGATGATAATGGAAATTGTGGTGCTCTGTGGCGATACGGGCTTGGAGGTTGCGGGAGCGCGCGGCATTTCAGTAGTGCTAGTAACTGTTCGGACGATCGTGATGGTCCATTTGAGATGAGACACCCGGGGCGGTCATTAGCGTGGCTTGGCTTGTCTCAGGTTCGCGCGGCCAGGTGCTGGAGCGTCGGATCAGGATAGCAGCTTCCTCACGAGGATAGACAACCAGCGCAAAGGATGGAGTGGAGCTTTCGGCGAGAGTTTGCGTTGCATCTGTAGTCATTGGCGAGCCTGGAGAAGAGCAGGAAAGAGAGGGGGCAATCTGGAATTTGTTCCAGCTGGTGTTAAGGTGAGTAAACAAAAAATGGAAACAGCGGTAACAGTTAGTTTCTTAGGAAGAATACAGGGTTCAGGCAACGTTCTTTAAATACGCGGGAGGGAGTTTTTTTGGACGGACCTTTTGGAACAAACTTAACGTCTGTTTACTCCCTACGCGGTACGCGGTTCAGTCAGTCCTAGGCTGCAGGGTCTTTATTCGCAGCTTGTTGCCCTTTCATCTTTTGACATCTACACAAATGCAAATTGAAGTGATCAGATAAGACGGTTGGCGCAAGAGTTAGGGAATAAAGTCACTCCTTGTTCTTTTACTGCACTCGTCTGATCTACGGGCCTGGTGAACGTGCTACAGGGAATCAGTTATAATAGGTTATATGATCTACTACCAATGTTTACTACTTCCAGTTGTCAGGGCATGCCACAACTGAATGGGTCGGGGATGGCAGTGTCTGCTGGATGCTAGGACAGGATATGCCACGAGATATCATAGAGAAGGAAGAAGCCTTGTCCTGCTTTCGTTAACGAGTGCTGCTTGAAACTTACTAATGTGGACTTGTGCGTTGCACAAGCGAATCACATCGTCTGGACAGATTTTCCTTTTTTCATAAATTAAACTAGGCTGGGTACTTGAGGGAAAGGAGTCTACCTGGTTCGCGTTAGCATGTTACTGGGGATCAAGACGAGCAGACAGGAAGAGTAAAAGAAACCTCGAATGTGTTCTCTGATGAAATGTCTAAGAAAAGAGAAACTGGTTCCGGTATTACCCAGCAAAAGATAGGATTCGTCATGTTTTCAAGTGAAATAAGGGGCGGAAAAATCGATGGAGAAAGGAATCCGAGGTGAGAAGACTGATATAAGGAGGGTTAGTCGTGGCTATAGCCGCCATGGAGTCCAGCATTCTTCTCCTACCACGGACCTCAATGTTATTTAGTATCGTTAGTTGAGATCCAGGTTTTGGAGACCTTACTATAGTAGCTGTAAGAATCCTAACCAAACTTTGTGCGCTCGAGTACCTGGGGGATAAGAATCGCATACACGAATAATGGTTTGAACAGCCAGTAGTTTCCGGACTTCGTTTTTGAAGGCGATGTTAGACGACGATAGGAGACGCAACTTTTGGGACAAAAAATTCCACAAGGAACAATATTTCACAATAAAAAGGTCGGACCTAGGTTTGGCTAATAATAAAAAACTTATGTGGTAAGGTGACCAGGGTAGGGCCGAGAAATATGAGAGTGAATGGGAAAGCGAGGGAAGACACATCCATAGTGTTTGCACGTCTTCCACTTGGGAAGCGTTGGGCCTAGTGGCGGGCAAGCGGTAGGTCCCCCTCAAAATGGTTACCACTATTCCATTTACCCAGCCATCAGAGAGGGTTAACCTTCAGTGTTGGCCTTATTAGGCTAGCAAACTAGGTTCTCTTGCGCCCTCAGACTGAGTGTTATGGAAAGCAGGGGATGGGATATGTATTTAGAAATCGATGGCTGACTCAAAGTTACGCCCTTCCGAAATAGGAATGTTGGTCAATTGATGGACCTTGGTGACCCTTAGGTAAATAATCAGGGCAGCCTTAAAACTGGATTGGTTCTGTATGCACCGAATGCTATTGGGAAGCTTGTTCCAAAATTTGGCATGAATAACAAGAAAAAATGCAACCTCAAAGAGGATTTGGCGATTTCTCTATGGATGGTTGGGGACCCATGACGGAGAGGGTGGGGGGCTGGCAAAGGAGAATATAGATGAGTCGGTAAAGAAGCGCTTATCCACCAGGTTATGCAGAAAAGCCAGGTTAATTTTCAGTCGCAGTAGCCAAAGTGGCTCAAGTTCGAGGGCTAGACAGCGTTCCTTGTAATTCAGAGCCGTCGACCAACCAATCACTTGCTTAGTGAGGCGTCTCTGAACACTTTCAATGGAGATCCCGTCCGAATTTGACATGATGGAGTATATCAAGGTGCCATACTCAAGGGGTGGTCGAACGTGTGCTATATGAATGCTGAGGATGCCGTCGGATAGTTTCATTGTGTGAAAAATCAAACTTATAACTGACTGAATAAATACGTGCTCTGAGAAATTTAGAGAGGCTGGGTAGTTGAGTCCAAGGTCACTGACTGAGAGTTCACACGCAACAGAAGATTTACGTAGCAAAATTGAATCTTTAAGTAGAGTAAACTATAAGTGAGTATTTCGCTCTTATCGGCGGAGCGCTCGTCATCATGGAGGTACACCACTCGTCTAAGGCAAACAGAGGGGGCAAGTATTTCTAACCGCAGGAATTACCTCATTTGGTTCAAGTAGGTAAACTTCTTTTCCAACGCCACCTTCATCTCTAGACCAGGCCGAAATTTATGAACTCAAGATTGCTGGAAACAAACCTCATGTATTAGTATTACGATCGCAAAATTCCCATCTATTGTCACCGCTCTCCTTAACGGGCTGTGCCTCCAGAATTTTCGAGTTTTATACTGCCTTTTTTAAATATCCAGTCTGGTTTTCGCTCATCTCCATTCCGTTATCGCATCCATAATGATCCTCATCTCCACTATATAACTCTCTTGATTATCGAGTACCCCGGCCAACAGGCGGCGACAACCATTGCCCTCCAGCCATATTTTGCGCCCGCAATACGCACCTTTGCTACATTCAAACAATATAACTCGCAATGCAGGACTGGAAATCAGCTACAGAAAAATCTTTGCGAACCATTACCTAGCTTTGAGTTAAAGCCCCCTGCTCGGGAAGCCACATTGCCTGTTATGATCTTGTGAGCGAAACCACATTGCATTGTATGTTTGGTTTCCGTTTTTCGTGTGTGCACTGTGCCTTCTTGGCCTAGTTTTGATCTTATCTTGCGCATGACTCTCGTATGTCGAGAAATATACAAACACAAACAAACCTTCCAAATTACTAGAGGTCGCTCTCACCCCCTGTCACTTTGACTTATATTGTCCGTGTTTCCTGTGCATCATCTATTTAAAAAATTGATCTTGCCTTGCGCATGCATCTCGCAAAGCGAGAAATATGCATTATCAACATCACCATTTATCAGAACGCAAGCGTTTAATTATGGCACGCTGTCAGTTCAATGCCAGATTTGAAAGTGATTGCACGAAAACATTTTGCTAATGCAGGAGAACTGCTAGATTTAAGGATGAAAATAATAAGGACCGGATGAGGGACGAGCTTATTGATGAGTTAATCATGCATCTTGCAAATGGAGAAATAAACATTATCATCTTCATCATCATGTCATCAGCAAACAGAAAATGGAAGCCGTGAGGTATTTAAGCTAGTGCATCATTTATGTGCACAAGGAATAGCAAGGGACCAAGTACGCTGCCGTGTATGACGCCACTAGTAACAGGTCTGGGATTGAAGGTATTGCCGTCAATGGAGACCACCTGTGATCTTTGGGTTAGGTAATACGAGAGCCAGAAGAGAAGAGGATCCGTGATGCCAAAGCAGCTTACTGTGGATGACAGGTGCTTGCGAGGGGTACGGTCAAAGGTCCTGGACATATCGAGATGACTGCTGGAGCCATATGCCGGCTCGCCAGGTTGGTTAGAAGGTTGAAGATGTCAAAATGACAGGTGGAACAAGAATGGACTTAGAGAAATCTGTGGTGTCTGGGGCCAAAGAGGTTGGAGGATAAAAGATGGGCCGTGATGGATCATTTTGCCACACTTTCCATAAACCTAGAAATAACAGGCGTGTGGTTAATGGGACGGTAGTTGAACATATTATACAAAGACCTCCTTTTATGGCTGAGGCTTATTAGAGACTGCTTAGAGTTGACCGGAGCTACACCAGAGGTAACTGAAAGTGTAAACGTGTTGAGCAGTAGCAAGGGTAGGTCATGATCGCAACTAAGAACAGCTGTCGGATAGATGACACCGGGGCCTTGGCAAGTCCCTGGTTTGAAATTAGGTAAATGTCGTTCAATAATCCTAACGTCAAAGGACACAGCGGATAAGGTGGAGTTATTCCTATTCTGTAGTTCGGGCGGGTCGCTGATCGCAGCTGGGGCCATGGAGGAGGCGAAATATTAATTGAACGCCTCAGCTATGTCTTTTGGGGTTCTCGCAGACTCACAATTAGGCAAAACGTGAAAGTTCACTGATGGTTTTCGATCATGGGATCTTAATTTATATAGTTTTGAAAGTATTATGGGGTGATTTTCGTGCCTCAGCGCCTCAGCTTCTTCCTTCCTAAGGAGAGATTCCCTTGGGTGCCGAACAGACGATGCAAAAGCCTAAACTTGAGAAAGTCATGCGTAAAGGGAAAGTGCCGTTGCGACTTAGCGTCTTTGACTTTCAGAGAAGCAAGTTGTGAAATTTTTTTCTTTTCCTTCGTTTTATAATGGTCAGTTTGGAGATGCAGCTGGCCGTGTTATAATAAAATTCATCTGCAGCCTTCTGTGGGTCCGTCGCTACGAAAAAGCTTCCCTAGTCAAGTTGGCGTACTAGAGTGGGATAGCGCTGCCAGGTAAGATTGGGTGAATGAGTTGCTTCAATGGAATAATTAGGTAGGGTCATGGACATAGATTTCACCGTGAACTACCCCGTGGTGGCTCCCTGGAAGTTTAGTTCCAGATGTGATTATTATATTTAAAGATGAGATCTGATATTATTTCTGGTGGGTGACGCCAAGTACTGCACCCAACCCCCATGATGTACGTGGGAAAAGAACGATGTCAGGCTTGGTGGAGCCGTAATCATAGACCAGGTTACGCCAAGAAGATCGAAGTTTCCGGCAATGATTTTCGATGTTGATGGGAGCGATGCAAGGTAGAGAGAGAGCCCAATTTCAGTATGAGCTGGAGGGCGAAAGATACAGGCAGTATGGATAACACAGGATGACACCTTGATAGCGAGCCATACTGATTGCTGGATCAGTTCGAATGTAGGATGCGTAAGAACGGAGATTGATAGGCCTTGCCTAACATTATTAAGGCAACCGCCCCAAAGGCGGTCGTTTCTAGTACCTCTAAAGGATTGGTATCCCACAAGAGAAGTCGCCCTATCAGGTATATCCTCGGTAAGCCAAGACTCAGTGATGAAGATTATGTACGAGTTGGAAGACGCAGCAAAGCTTTTTAGTGAAATAATTTGTTTAGGATTGAATGACAGCTAATTAGCGCGAAAAGGAAGGGTATGTTACCGTCTGGGCGGGGTGAGTGGTGGGGTCGCAAAGATAGAGTGACGGTGCGTGGAGGGTTAATTGCAGTGAGAATAGTTGGGTAAGCAGATGGAATTAGTTCTATTTTAGTAGACGTTGAATGGGGTACGGCAGAAGTAGGTGGAGGTGAATAAGAACGAGGGCATATGGCGTTTTCCTTTATGCTAGCATGGGGGTAACTCGAAGCACTGAGGGGACCAGTATGGAGGGAGACAGAAAGGGAGTGTCCTTGGGTAAGAAAAAAGAGGTGGCGGTGGTGGTTCCGGAGGGGGAGGAGGAAGAGGGACTTTTCTGGCTGGGTAGGTGTGGTCGAAAAAGAGACATTAGAAGAATGGGGTACGGTTCTTATGTTTGGGTCGAGGCGTTGGTAAGCGGAGTTTGGTGGTAGTACCGAAATGGCGGTGGAGTTACGCCTAATGGGGGACAGAGACAGCTGTCTTGGGAAATGTGATGCAACAATGAACGTCTTTTGCGGGAAACAGCTGGTGCATCGCTAGGTCCTTTAAATCTGCGGTGCGAGTCTGCGGTTTTCTTCCGGCTCGGAAAAACTCTCGGCAGAATCTTTTCGGTCCCGTGAACGGCGGGAAACAGAAAGTCAGTGCGGTTATAGCCAAGCAGCTGAGGGACTAGGAGTGGGATGGAATAGGATGGGGTAGGAGTATGTTGGTCGCTGGGTTAATAACGCCGGCGTTGTTCCACCGGGGAGTGGCGTGCTGCTTGTTGATGGTGTAAGCGCAGTTTTACCGTCAGTAGCTATTGCTTTAAGGGTCTGGATGGGCCGCGGCGAGTTTTGATTGACGCTAGACTTCTGCTTCGCAAAAAGAGGTTATTGAGGCCCACGGAGAAAGTCGTAGGTGAGGGTTTATATGCGGGCGTTTCCAGGAGGGCCGTAGCGAAGGAGGCGGTAATGAGCTGTCTAAGCTAACACTTTCCTGTGGCTGTGATGGGTCCACAGGGACCGTTTTAGATACCAAGCTCCTAGCTATGCCAGGTGGCTTGGGGGACTTTATGTTTGATGGAACCGTTTATGAGTTCTCACTTGCAAACAGTCTGAGGGCCTCCCTTTGAATAGGGGTTTCATCAGGAGAATTTTTGGTGGACCTGAACGGGGTAGTTGAGGATATCTTAGCTTCATTCCTTAAAAACTGCTCTGCAGCAGCGGGGCTAAGAAACTGCAACAATACAGAACATGATCTGCTTAACATTCGATTGCGTAGTCTCAACCAGTCACAGGGGTGTCCTGTCATAGTGCAAGCAGAGAGAACAGTGTTCTCGAACGAGTTTAATGGACTGCGGTCAGGGACATCATAAGTCACAGCATTAGACGATCTTTGGTTTCGCTGCTTATTTTTGATGATATTGAGTTGATAGCCCGATAGACACCAGCGAGATTTTGCGCAATGGGTTTTGGGGGGTACTAGTTAAGTAGGAAAGAGGAAGCAGCTTTGCAATCACTGGTTCTATCAGTAAAATTTTGTTGTTTATCTCATGAATCGCTTGCTCCGATTTCCGTACTTTATTATTAGTCTCCATGAAAACGTCGGTGACACTAACAGTGCACGCTGGAGACCGGCGAATGGGTTGTGAGGGTATGGACGCGGTGCGTCTAGCTGCTGCGATCTTGGCACGTTTAGGCCTACAGACCGCCATTTTAACAAAGTGAGACGATGTGTATAGCTTCATGGTTGTGTTATAAGGGATGCACCTGGTAGTGTCAAGAATTTTGTCAAATCGTAGAGTGGAAACTGGGAGAGAGGTATTGGATCGATCTAGGGGGTCATTAATTAAATTGAGTTTGTACCAACACTAGCATGGAGTCAGTCAAAGGTTATTCAAAATATGATCGAATAAAAATGGAACACAGTGACAATTTATATGGAACAGAAGGCTCTATCCAAGTCAAAAAAACGTTTTAGGCAATACGCAAATAGTAGAGAGTATAAAAACCAGCTAATTCCGACGACCGCTGAGGAGGATGGTCAGAAACTGCAGAAATGTGACGATACGAGAAGAATATCTAGCAGTCTATGTGTGGCGTTGATTTTGGACGAACTCTCAGAGCAATCCGGGGGCATCCAGTGGGGTACCTCAGTAGTCAGTTCTTAAAAAGCCATTAATTATTCTGTACATAAGTGAAAGTGCGGCATTCAGCAACTACTGTTTTCACCAGACCCACGTGTCTTAGTTGGGGTGAAGTCGATCGGCGGCTCCCAGAGTAACCTGACTAGATAAGTGGACTTATCATGATCTGGAAAGCACCTCGAAACCTTGAAGCAAGAGGCGGCTTAATTTTATGCGAAACCCAAGGGAGAACAAGTTTGCTTTGCAAATCCGACGCACCATTATTGAGTTAACAGCCTACTTTTAACAATGAGGCTTAGTCACTGTATAGCTAAAAGTAATCACTAAGAGAGACAATTGTCTGTAAGACAGACAGTTGAGGAAAAGCGATAAATAGAGAGTATCTGTCTTGTGGTTCAATCAAATACGACAGTTTTTGTACTCCTGATCACACCCACCAAGCATGTTCCTGAGTATGACAGCCAAGAAACAAGGTAAGCGTAGTGAGTCTAAGGTTATCTAACATGGGCGATAAGGCGAAAATGGACCATGGCACAAGAACCTACCTTAAGTTCGGGCTACTCCCGGTTAGGCAAAATTTCCGAAAAATAAATTGAACCAGAGATTGCGATGACAGAACAAAGAAAGGCAAATGTGCCGGTCACAAGAAAACCTATGACCAAAGTGTGTCGCTGCGATGAATTTCAATAGAAATAATCCTGTTGGAAAAATAAGGAAGAGAATAACGAAGGTAAGGGATTTCCAATCATTCGCGATGTTAAAACGTCCATGCTCAATCTCGGGAAGTGATTGTGAGGGTTGGCAAGAGACAAAAACAAATGCTTGGTTGGGCATGACGGCAGCCCTTGCCTCTAGACAAAAGTGAGAGTCACTCGCTAAGTAGCTACAGAGAAGGACTGAACTTAGGGAGGCAAAATAGGTGTTTTCAATTTGTGAGATTCTAAGGAAATAAGGGTTTGGTGATAGTCATGGCCGCAGCCTACAATTCCGATGAACAATGGAAAAATGCGCTCTGGATTGCAACGGGATACTCTTTCATGCTGCGATCCTCGGTAACTTCCAAGAAAGCCGAGACATTCAATCGTCTGCACAAGAATTATCAGGCCACACTTAGAGTTCTCCTTGGAGCGCGGGGCGACATCCCCCAGAATGGACGTGGTTTTCCTCGATAGTGTTTATCGAGTGGCTACTAAAATGGCTGATAGACAAAGAGGCAGGTCGAATGCCAGAAGGTTAAAAGGCCTAAACCTGCACCCGATGGAAGAGTGTGGTTTCAGGCGCAATATGGTTGAAAAGTTCAGGATAAAATAGGGTTAGACGGGAGTAGACTCTGACGATATTTTACGGTGACTGAACGAGAGGCAGTGGTGCAAAGCTGCGGCAGGTCCGATCAACTTACAATGTGCCCGAAAACGGTTTCCGCAACAGAGCGCCCGGGGCTTGGAACGAGCCCATATCAGAAGTAGTAATTGCTGGAGGCGTCAATGCCTTTAAAACACAAACAGATAGGTTGGGACATGGCTTATTTCCGGTATTTGAGAATAGGGATGTAGCGTGTTAAAAGAAAATATAGTGGTGCTGTGAAATACTGAGACGTCTGAAGGGTGAAAAGAGGTCTCTCTCACTTTAGCGGGTACGAGAGTTATGCAGGAAACCATACTGAAACTGAAGAGCAAAGCTACCAGTGGTAGATGCTAAATCTTGTGCACGTCATTGAATGGGTTCTGGATGTTCAATTGACCATTGCAACTGAACCGAACTGAGCTCAGGCCAAATGTTGTGCGATTAGTAGTTGCTCTTTTTGTGCTCGTGGTTGTTGGTTTGTGTGGTTTTCGTGTAGGGCTAACGTGGTTAGTGCTTTAATGGTGCTGCCGGGGCTGTTGGTCAATTTAGAACTGGGCAGCACTTAGTGTTATTCCTACTTGGAAGCTGTAGATTGCTTTCTGTCGAACCGCGTGAGCCAAAACCCTGAACTGTATGGGTTGATCTTATTGTGTAGGGATTGTGCCACTAACTCTAGGACGCGTTATATTTGTAGTATTGTCGAGAGGGATGGTGACAACTCTAATCCAGTGGGCAACCTGCAGACAGTGCACGATCGGTCATGACCCATCGCGGGCGGTTAATTCCATGTGGTGGTTGCCCAAAAGCTAAAGGTGTACTCTCAGCTAGACGGCCCTCGTTGGACTGGCCGACCAGGTAGTACAACAAAGCCCAGAAACTGTGGATAACGACGGATAGTCGATATTGTGAAGGAGGAATCTAGAGGAGTGGAGATACAATGAATTCTATATGGATATCTCCTCTTATTTTCTTCTCTGGTAGTTTTCCTTTTTCACCATGGTTTCAGTGGCACAAAATCTGTGCGCAGATTATATTATATATATATATAACCAGAATATTTGTACCGTCAGGAGTGTGCATGGAAGCTCGTTCTGCTAAGTCGTAAGGGCACATGTACTGGGCCATCCCGCTAACACGTAAAGATGCTTCTACATTGCAATTGACCGGACGAATTTCGCCCCACAGCTCAAGGCCGTCCTTATAAAACAGTTAAAGGGAATCGAAAATTCCAGATAGGTCATTCATGAACACAAAATGACCAGGGATTGATCCTTGAGCGATAGCAATGGAAACAAGCAACTGGCGATTAATACTCAGATTGTCCAGCTTCACCAGAGGGCTATCATGTGGGGCTTTGTCAAGCGCTTTACTAAAATTAAAGGACAAGACACGTACAGTGTCTGGCCGCTTAAGTCTCTGGCCCACATTCTAGTGCAATAGGCAGATTAATGAGACAACAGCGAACCCTGCTGAATCTATTTCAGATGATAACGACCAATGGTTCCGTATCTTTCCATGTTTTTAATGACACGGTTTACGTATGAGTATGTTACAAGGAGCTTGTCCTACTTTCACCAGTACCCATTGCACAGGGGTGGGGACCCTGAAACTTCGGTTAACACAGAACCACATAGGGTCTCATTAAATCGAGCGTGATAGCGAGCCATGCGACGACGAGTTACCGCCTGCCACCAAAGTGGCTAGTGAAACCGGGATTCGAACCTCTGATTGTTTTGGGTTGGTAGGCGCTTACTTCACTTGACAACCGCTGGTCACATCAGGCTGCTGAGATAGTAATTAGCTTGGGATGTGCTTCCCGCCACCTTTGCGAAATGGTGCTGCTGTAGGTTTCTTCTAATCCGGTGAGATCGCATCACTGTTGGGTGACTTAGTAAACAAAGTCGCGGTTTATTTCTCAAGCATTTATCCCAGTTCGCCCTTCGTTGGTGGATGAGTATTATCTGGACGGAGCATAGTGGGGACGGAGAAAACGTAGGTTCTAACCCACCAGGTCAACTGGAAAAATGGGAATCTGAGATTTTTGCCCATCGGACGTCTACTTCAGAAAGGTACTTCCAACGGGAACATTACAAATCCTCAGCGTGGTGCAAGATAATCATCTAGCTCAATGCCTTCTTCATCCTCAGCATCAAAAATGTCAGTGTTCACCCTAAGAACCGATAGTCAATACTCTGACTTGGCTCTTCGTTTGAAATATCCAAAGGGCCTTTTCGGTACATACACTGATGTGAACCCCAGGTGTTTTTAAATGGCTTTACTGTCTGGTAGATATTTACGGTTTTTGATGATAAACGTAGTCACGTTAGATTGTTCTGGGGTACTTACAAGCACGATTTCACCATTGGAGTTAACGTAAGGTTTTTGGAAATCACGGAATACCTAGATCATCACCGCTTAGCGTAAAACATCAGGGCGAGCCCCACTAGCCACTGCCTTTTCCCAGGAGTTATAGATTTTTATAAAACAGCGGACATGCGAAAGGGGGAACCGGGATTGGCGGAAAAAGAAGAGAATACCATGGTAGCCAACATGCGAAATACAGTTTAAGTGTATATATGCACTTCTTCAACCATTCTGATTCAACGGAAAATGACAACACGATCACCACTGTTCACAGTTGGTTGCCGTATCCTTCAGCTAGCTGACTGATCTTTCAAACTCCAACCATGAAGACGTGAGACATCTGCTTTGCCTGACTTTGCTGCCCATTTTCTTATTCCACATTGGCACGTCATCTGCTGACCTCTACATGGCTTTTACCACTCCGTGCCGGGAGGGGAGTCACGGATGGGGTACGGTGTGGTAGACGAGTGTTTGCTATTCACAACACGTGACTCAACCAACGTAGTCTACGAGATTCATACGTTGGGACAAGGTTTTCTCAGAACCTGCACCTATACCTTATTCCTAACCTCCATATTGATTACCCGGTGACTGTCTGATCCCGGCGATACTTACCTAAATATCGGTATTCGAGAACCTTCAAGCGACAAGCGTCTTCAGCACGCAAGCCCCATGTCTCGCGTGGGCACAATAAAAAGACCTTTCAACTTTAGTGAAATTCCACGCCACAGTGCTTCACTCTAGCGTACTCATTCGTGCCTTGGATATACGCGTGCTCACCTCCACTGACGTGCTACCATCCTTCAACACGCAACTGTTCCTTTCTATCAGTATCAAGTTGTGGACCAATGTCGTCCAATCTCCTAACAGCACTTTACACTTTGAAGGTCCAAAACACACCGAACCGAGCTGCTGACCTCGAGAGTTTCTCTGTTGCACCTTGTGCATGGTGAGCAGACTCGACGTCGTTTGCGTAATCTTGGCCACACAGCTTCTCTCCATTCCGCAGTTCGACTGCTACATCCTGGAGACCTCCTGGAGCGTTTTCCGTTACCTCGTCCATGACGAATTTGAGCAAGAATGAAGAGATAGAACACCCCTGTCGAATTTTCTATTGATTCGTTCGAATGAACTTGATAATTCACCGTTTACCCTTATGCGACTATAAGTATCCGAGTGTAGTGCTTTCAGGTGGTTTGCGAACTTCCCCATAACATCAAGTTTTACCTCATGGTAGAATCGTATATTGCCACAGTTCATTGTTTTCTCTAGGGTTGCGAGACCTGGTCTCTCCTTGTTGATGATGCTCCGGGACTTTCTGTTTTCAACCACGGATGTCTCCGGAATCATTGCTCCAATTTGGTGGGAACATCGAGTGAGCAATGGCGAAGTTCATCGTCGTGTGCTAAATGCAGACAATCAATTATCTTCTGACTGAGGTAGTCGTTCTACATCGCCTTCGGCGGTTTGAACACATTGCGTATGCCTGCCTATCGTCTACCTTTTTCGTGCTCTGGTTGTACTTGCGAAACAGGGCTGGAAGAAGCAACACGGCGATCCAGCTATTATTTGGAGTAGAGACATGAAGAAGTTAGCTTCGGTTTTGGCATCGGTTGGTGTTTCCTTTTCTGTTGGGTCCCTAGGGATGAGGTTTTTTGCTGGTTGGAGACGCTGAGAGATATGGGTCAGAATCAAAACAATTAGTGCGAGTGCTTTATGGCTTGTCTGTAGGACTTTTGCGCCTTGAAAAAATACAAGAAAGTGAAATATATCACAGAATGTACACAGTGGAAACAAAAGAAACTTTGCCCTTCTGCTGTTTTCTCTTTTTCCCTCTTATCCATTTTTGAATAGTTATATTTTCATGTTATTGCGTTGACACTGTTTGTTTTTAAGCCAATGTAAGGACGTAATACATTTGGAACCTCCTTCACGTCGTTAGCTGTTCATCACAAACCATGTTCCGCCTGTCGGCGGTGTACCCCTTTACCACTCATACTGATGCGGGTGACTGGTATATGAGACTCTTCTGTCACTTGGTTATGAGAGTTGGTCAGCAAGGTAGAAAATTATGGATGACCGGTGACTTATATTCCAATTTATTAGTTTCTCAATCAACCTGGACTAAGTTCCTATCGCTCCACGAGATTCGTGTTCAAGGTTGAGTGTTAACAAAATGTACATGCATCATCGCACCACAATAAAAAACTGCTTAAATACCACATGGATTCGGGAATTCAATGGCAATCTTCACTTTGTCCGTAAATTTCCAGGTCAGGTAAGATATCAACGGTTTCCTGAATGCGGATATGAAGCACTGGGAAAAAGGGTTTCAGGAGTGGGCGAATGAGTGGGGTTTACGTGCAGACAAGTCAATGTGTAATGGATGGGCGTTATCAAAGAATTTTATCTGTGAAATTCGAAGAAGAACTAATGCATCTGATTCCAGTTTTCGGACCGTACATAATTGAGCCCCGCAGTTGGAGTGGGATTTAGTTTTTCCAGAGGCCGGCCAGCCCATTTGCTGGAGGTTAAAGCCATTTAGTGAGGTCTTATTGAATATATATGGTTCCAGGTTAAACTTTCTCCAATTGGATATTTGATACTGGGTGTAGTTCACCGAACTCCTACTTCGGAAGCCATTATGCTGTTGCAGACCATAAGGAGCTGGATAATTGGTGATTATTGCATGGCCTAGAGAGATTTCAATACCTCATTCACTGACCGCTCTTCAGACTGTTTTTTTCAAAGGTTCTGAACGTTTTTAAGGTCGTCAACATCCAACCGTTTGTGAACCTGCTCTGTACCAACATGCGTTCGAGTCATGCTTAGTGACTAGTCTTTCGTTTTCGATGTTAGTTCCTTTTTGCCTCAAATATGACTCATTTACATTTCACCATTTTTGGGTCCAAATGAACGCACGGCTTTTGATTTTTGCTGCCTACGTGTTCCTGATTTGTCAAGAATACCAGCAAATGAAGCGCTTGAAGCATTAATTCCGATGAAATGATTATCGCGGTAGTGGCTCCGATCTGGCATAAAAGATGAAAACAATGCCAAAGTGAACTAGTGTTATTCGAGATAGATTCTCTAACCTGTATAAAGGTTTGTCCTCATCCACCACCAACGTTAACGTGCAACACCAGTCCACCTTTCCCCATGGGTTCCACGTCTACAAAGAGTCTATCGGCACTTAAGATAATCAAAACCGCGCCATCCATTGCGTCAATTGGGGAACTATTAATAAGTATACTACTGCTCATTTATTCAGCCTGTCTATTGTCTTCAACCAAATCTCTGCCCGCTCCGCCTGTCCACAATGACCTCACTGATAACGCCCCAAATTCCCAACAGGTCATTGTGAAATAGTGTAGTAAGACGTTTTCAATCTATTAGTTCACATTTCAAACCACGTCAGCCTCTGAGTCTGGGCTGCTTTGATGTGCTTGCTCTCATTCAAGCACGCTAACAGGTATGGCTAGTTCTGACAATGGACTCACTTTTGATCGATGTTTGCTGCGCCAGTGAAACATGAGTTCAGGATTTTAGTAGAGTAATCTAGCTGACAGCGCCTAATGTCTCGTCAAGGTATTACCTGCGCACCTCAGGAGTTGAAGCAGTTCAATATGAGTCAACACGATGTAGGATTGGTCTTGAGCGGGAAAGATGAAGAGGCCCTTTTAGACTGGATCCCAGTCAACAGTCGCTTGTGCGCCACGAGACTGCAGGGATCAGTGAGTGTCCGGGAGGATTGTAGTGTTAAGCGCAGTTTATGTGTCATCTCGGCATATGCCCAACAGACTGCAGCGATGACATGTAAAAAGGCGAGTTTTATGACAAACTCGTCACTCGTGTTCGCAAAAACAAAGACTCTGACATTATAGTGGTAGCAGGTGATTTTAATGCACAAGTTGGAGAATTTGGTGCATCAGAGGTCTGTTTGGGTGAGCGCTTCCCTATGTCTGCTCAGCGAACAGATAACGGATAAGGATTCTTCTTCTTCTTTTGACAAGTTATCCCTGTCTAGCACGAACTTTTGACTCAGTTCGCGTCCCACAGCAATGCCATGTCGTGCTCTAACTCGTCAGATAGGCTGACTTAGGTCGACCACATCACAAAAAACTACCGGTCGTGCAGTTCTCTCCAGGACCGTAGGCAACATGCGTTGAATGGAACCATGTGTCAATTTGAATGCAACTTTTACGGCAACTCAATACACATGGGCACAGACCACAAACCAGGTTGGCCGAAAAACATCCACCTGATACGGTAATTCGCACCAGAAAGGAATAAAAGTCATCAGACCAACTGAGAACCTCGACGATTAGCAGTGTAAGTGAGCGCTGAAGTCAAATCAACCAGGCGACGCATTTGGCAGCAGCTTTTGCTTGCGGTCCTAGAGCTACACCTTGACGTGGTGTGACGGCTTGCGTGCCTCCATGATCCAACGAGCTATGCAGGATGGCTTATCTCAAGCCGAAAATCCAATCATGCCTG
>LUCM01010483.1:0-20973 GCA_008360955.1 Fasciolopsis buskii
CTGTGCTGATGTGCGCTCAGTTCTGTTGTACGATTGAGACATGGGGTATGCGTGTTGGCGATGTTCGTCGGTTAGAGGTTTTCGACCACCGATGTGTACGTAGTATGGTTGCGATTGGATGGATTGACCGAGTGAGTAGTGTAGAGGTCAGGAATCTAATACTAGGCACCGGCTCTCAGAATGTCTTACTGCTGCGTATGGAGGTTAGTAGACTACGTTTGTTGGGTCACGTGTTGCGTATGGGGAACACTCGTCTACCATATCGAGCCCTATTTTGTTCATCCCAGTGAACGGAAGAAGGTATCAAGAGGCCAACAGATGACGTGGCAACGAGGGATGAGAAAATTTACAGCTAACCCAGGTAATAAAGTTATCGCACGTCGTAGTGGTTGGCGCCCGAAAGACTCGTCGTCTAGGTTGCTGGAGACACTAAAGGATGTGACAGTGAACCGTGAACAGTGGCGATCGTGTTGTCATTTTCTATCGAATCGTACTGATTGGAATCACGTCCGTTTGTACAGTTAGACTCTGTTCCGTGTCGACTGCAGCGGCATCTTATTTTTTCCCGCCTGGTTGGGTCCATTCCCAGTTCCCGTCGTACATTCACTCTTTTATAGAACGGTGTAACTCTGGGGAAAAGGCAGCGGTCAGTGCGGATCTCCTTGCTGTTTAACGCCGAACGATGTTTATGAGCCTTTGCTTTTCTGAATAAGAGTGACGAGTTCATCATAAAATTCGTCTTCTTGCGTGTCAGTGCTGCATTCTGTTGGGGCGCATATCGAGATGAAAAATAAACCGCGCTCGTCACAGCTACTCTTCCGAACACCGACTGATTTTCGCAGTCTCACGGCTTCCAGCGACTCTTAACCGGGACCCATTCCAAAAGGATCGCTCCAGCCTTCTCACTCAAGACTACTACTGTGCCGCACCGACCCACAGCGTGGTGTTTCGTCTTCTTATGTGTGCAGAAAATATCTTGGCGAAACATGTGGGGCAGTTAGTTGGATTACTCTACTCGAGTCCTGAATTCGTGTTTCGTTGACACAGCAGACATCCATCTAAAGTGAGCCCGCGGACCATGCACAACGTGCATCAGACACTCGAGATCTGTAACTCAGTACGGCATGCAATTAGCACCTTCGAAGTGTAAAGTGCTGTTACAGGACTGGGTGGAGAGAAACTAAATTTTGGACCGTTTCACTTACACTGGTACCTGTGTCGAACAATGGTGGCTCGGCATTAGAAGTGACCACACGTATATCGAAAGTTCAAGCGGATTCCGTGGACTGAAGCACTTGTTGCGTCGGTCGTGTGTTCTGTGCTGCAGTGCGGTCACTTCTGTTGTTATATTGCGAAACATGAAGTATGACTGTCGAAGACGTACGTCGCTTGGATGTTTTCGTTCACTGATGTGTACGTAATATGGTTGGGATTGGATGGATTGACCGAGTGAGTAATGTAGAGGTTAAGAACCTAATACTAGGCGCCGGCTCTCAGAATGTCTTACTGCTGCGTATGGAGATCAGTGGACTACGTTTGTTGGGTCACGTTGCGTATGAGGAACACTCGTCTACCATGTCAAGCCCTATTTTGGGTCCCTCTTGCGGAATGGAAGAAGCCATGTGGAGGCCAACGGATGACGTGGCAATGCGGGATGAGAAAGTGCACAGCGAATTCAAGTGAAGGAAAGGGGGCTCCTGTCCACGGGAACTGCCGTTCCTACTGAGTGTCCGCGGATTTTGGTTAGATCTGATACCATCATCATCTTTGTAGCCCGGAAACGACACATCCGACCCAGCTGTTTCGCACCTTTTAAGGAATTCTACTTACCGATTATTCATTTAAGTGGGAGTGGTGCCTACCTGCAGTTTAAACCCGGTTTTAGATGGGAGCCCCATCGCAGAAGTGGCAGTTTTTTGATATGCTGTCCAACGCTTTAGACGACGCCCAGTGTGCGCCAACCACACTCAAGTGCCCAAGTTAAGGAAATAGCATTCCGATAACATGCTTCATACCGAAATGATTGTTACCTGTCCCAAAACTACACAATCACCGGATAAGTTCCGCATTGCAGCCCAATATTCTTCGGAGGCGAGCTATAGAAAATTCCGTGGCAATCGTGCGACCGCGATCAAATGACACCCCAAAGCAAACACTTCAGACGACTGCACCTCCGGCATCATTACTCTTCGGGGAAAATACTATCTTGTTGATGCGAAAAACAGTACAGCTTAAACGGAAAGGTTAGTGTTATCTAGGTTCCCAATGATAGGGTAAGCAAGCAGCTGAAACTGTAACATAATCATGTTGGGACTCCGTAATGAGATGACTGAGCACTGGTTCAAGTCTTATGAACGACGCTCTGCCTTCATTTTAGTTCGGTATTCGACAGTGGACAAGATCGCGTTGAATCACTAGTTACAAACTGACGAGGATAAAGCTGTTCAAATGCTCCCAACTTTACTCCATCCTCCCCTTGAAAATACCAGTGGGTACATTTAAAACCCGAAGAACCGGGCAGAAACCGAATATTTGAACCCTTAAAGATTTTATAAGGCCGAATTGACATTTCACACCATGGCGTAGGCATAGTCCCGAAGCGCTAATTGGGTAGAGATCATGGACATGATGAACAAATAACCTGAACCCACCTCCAACCTATTACGAGTAGACAAGTAGAGGATCCAATGAAACGAAAAACTAAAACCAGAGTAAACCAATTTTATTGCTCAAATTCTTTACACGTTAGGCTTTTGCTCCTGAGCTTTTCGACTCTCTCAGAGATTGACTCCTGGATCGTTTCCGCTCGGCACGCTCGTCCCTAGCCTGTTTTCGTCGCTGGGCCACTAGTTTCGTATATTCCTCTTGAGCTTTTTTCCTGGCTTCGGCACGACGGCGTTTGACGGCTAGGCGATGACGTTTACGCTGTAGCCGCAAAGGGGTGGTGAGTCGTTGGATTTTTGGAGCTCGAGTCCTCTCCTTCTTGCCTAGAAAAAGATCAACAGAAACGTGAGCTCTTACCTTCCTTAGCTGGCAGTGGTTTTCTAACAACAAACTGGCACACGTTGTCTTCCTTTGACAGATTGAATAATTTTCGTATTTTTGATGCCCGTTTCGGACCAAGGCGGCGGGGGATCACCTGGTCTGTCAAACCGGGAATGTCGCCCTCGCCCTTACGAACGACGACAAGATTAAGTACACTGAGGTTGCTATCAACAATACAACCGCGTACACTTTTCCTCTTACGCTCACCCTTCCTGCGTGGTCTGTAGCAAGAGTGACCTTTCTTCAAGAGCAACCGGACGCGTCCGTTAGTCAGGACTCCTTGTTTCATTGGGAAGCCTTGTTTGTCATTGCCGCCAGTTATCCGAGCGACGTATCCCTTCCACTCGTCACCCAAGAAATCAACCGGCAACTCGGCTGCCATCCGTTTTTCGTAAAATGGGC
Source organism: Fasciolopsis buskii (assembly GCA_008360955.1). Lineage (NCBI taxonomy): Eukaryota > Metazoa > Platyhelminthes > Trematoda > Plagiorchiida > Fasciolidae > Fasciolopsis > Fasciolopsis buskii. The sequence goes on from LUCM01010483.1 coordinate 3,448, forward strand.
GCACTTTATGCTCATCATCGACATCAATGCACATCTGAGTGCCATTCGTGGGGTATGCAATGTTGAGCTGAGGAAAGCAAAGATAATGAGTTTGATTTGAAGAACTGGAGTGCAAGAAAGGCAGCCAAATAAAAGCATATATGTATACACGCGTTTGTATATGCATATACGCACTACGGACAAACATATATATATTGAAATGCGAGGCGTGCAGCTTTCCGACTTTATAAACTAGACAGCAGGCCACGCAATGAGATCTTTGCGAACTACTGAATAAGCAGACCACGTTCCAACCAACCCACGGAAACGCTCAGTGATGAAACAATGAGCCCTCTTGTAAACCAGTACTTTGATATGCTCCAGGAATACTTGAATAACTTTTCCTAAAACCCGAAGACAATCGATGAGTTGTCAAATTGGACCAGCAACTTGTGATTAAGCTATACAGACGGAAACCGCCAGGAGCAACAAACGCGGATAATTGCATCTCCGTCAGCGTAGTAGGTAACTCGCGGTAAATACAACACAATATAGCGCAAAAAGGCGAATCTATGTCGTCAAAAGAACCATTAACCTTGATGTGCTCTATCCGAAAATGCAACAACCGAGAGCTCAATAACTCACCTTCATCGCGGAGTTTCACGCCGCAAGTACCATGCATTAAAACAAGTCAGATCCCAAAATGATGCTCACTCCTGCAAGCTCCAGACAGTCTCTTCTCCTTAGTAATGTGGCAAACAATCAATGCCGTAATAATGTGGCCTCTCAGCCGGGGTGAACCCTGGAACCGTTAGTATTGGATGGGGTATTTTTGGGGCACCATGCGCTGGGCCCCATTGACCCCTGATAAGAAATTTGTCTTTCACCCGTCTGTAACAAGGAGCAAGGAGTGCTGGGCAAGGGGTATTGGGAAAAACGGAGGGCCAAAGTCACCAGATCTACTGTTTGCGCATTCCTGCACAGAACGTACGTCGTTTCAAGAGACAAAATCCGTTTTGCCATGCAACCACCTGGGTTATCTTGTTCCTACTTTCTTTGGCGATCGCACTGCTACAAGCCACGACATTTCAATGGATTGGATAGCCAAATAATCTTTGAGAGGGATTAGAACTAGAAATTCGTGTATCGTTGAATTCGAAACAGACATGAAATTATTATGAGTTTAACTGCAAATGGCTGGTTCCAAGCCTGCGCAGCACATGTTCATTTGAACTAATAAGTACGCCCCGGAACATGGATCTGTTTCCCCGAATGGCTTTTTTAACCGGCCATTGACTGCCAAGCGTGGTCGCCACTTTTGCGTTGCTCATGCACACGCCGCCCGCACGCTCCCGCCCAAATATACTCAACCTGCTGCCGATTCCGACTGTTATTTCATGTACCGGTCAACTGTCAAGTTTGCCAGTATGGCAAGCGTACAGAGTCGAGTAAGTGTGACACATGGGTGGTCCCAAAGGTTAAGGGCATGCAAACGTAAAACGAGGTTCGCGTTCGGACAATCCGTTCTACAAGTACGGTGGGCTGCTGTTGGCACCTCCCTGAAATTTTTGCTACGATCGTCACATAATAATTCTGCCGGAATTCCTCGACTCAGAACTCCCCAGGTCATTCACTCTTCGTTGCCCTCTTCCTTAATACTGTTTATTGTCCCATATGGATTTCCTATTTAAATGAGTCAAGGGCAGTCGCGTTGTCATTACGCCCCGTTATATGGACTTAATTGATAATCGGATTAGGTTTGTTCAACTGCCGGACTTCTTCCGGTTGTGTAATACCATTTGTCTTAACGCGGATCTCGTATTAAGTCTTGACCACTTGTGCGTCACTCTCAGTCGTCTCTGCAGGATCGCAAGACTTGACCGTTGCAAGGAAGAGACATCCGGAAACGGCAGCATGTTGAGTATGTTTCGACCAGAGCCCGCAAGCGGGGCTTGCATGAGCAACGCGCAAATGGCAACTGCGCTGGGCGGTCAACTTTCGGTTTAATAGGCGAACTAGAGGAACGAATCTATTTTGTGTTCTAGTCATGAAACAAACTTCTCGGGCATCTATATTCTAATGCGCTGTTGGTTAGTTTCCCAAACGCCTTGAGTTTAAAGCCACTGGCTTAATGGGCTCAATACCCTATTGCTCCCCTATGATCGGTCATTTGCGTCTTATTCTCTGATGAGGCAGGCAGTCTGAATTTCCCTGGGGTGGACGCAGCTAGAGAAACATCCTCCCATCAACCTTTGCGATTCCTAGGCCTGCAGCACTGCTCCGCCTTGCGTCTGCTGTAGGCTGGCCATCTCAAACAGCGCCACGGATTATCTTTCAGTTCAAGCGGCCGCTGTCCTGTCGGACAAGTTGGCTGAAACGGCGTACACGAATTACGGACCTTGTCCGGCGGCCAGTGAACCGAATCGCAGTTCCTCGTAGAGGAACGCATTCGGCTGCAAAAAAATGGTTATTTTCGCGCAAAATATGGGCAGGAATAGGTTGCAAATAAGTACATTTAAAGGATAAAAAGACATAATAAATGACTTCTATGATCTCAGGCTTGTTCTCTGCGAAATCTAATCAGTCCTCTGAAAGCACACCTTTTTGGCTGCCATACCTAGTCTGACCAGAAAGCGGGAAAATATGGCCCCGTGCATAGTTCGCGGTGCGAATTCACTCTCTTAAATTCATGAGAGGGGACAGCGGAGCTAACTAGCCAACTGGTATTGACGCCACTGCAGCATGCGCTCCAAGAGGTCAGTTAGTTTCCGTGTTTGCCTAATCTAACAGATTGTGGTTATTCGTCGATACAGGCACAAATTTAAGCGCTATTTCGCATGATTAGAGGTAGTCAAGTGGATTAGGCATCTGTCGCAGAGGGGTTCATAGGTTTGAACACCAGATCTACGGGTCCCTTCGGTAGGGGACGGCCACTCCCTGACACCCGACTCGCTGCCAGATCTGACTTAGCAGGACCTCATTTGGTTTTCCGCCACCTCATATTTCATCGTCAACATTTCCGATTTCTCCCTGCAGAGGGGAACTAGTGGCCAAAAAGTATGCTTCTTCCGGTTCACTCAAGCCTCAGGCAGGTCATAAAAATTCTTTTGTTAGTCTCGGCCTTGGCCGCGGGAATCGTGACTTTAACAAAAGAAAGTCCGGTTTTCTTCCAGGACTGACCGTGCCATTCCTCCCTGCGTAGATTGACAATTTAATTTATATCAGAAAATCACACAATGTAGGATGTCATAAAGGTAATTTTGTAGTTGCAGACCCAGAATTCTGGAATAGGTGCAAGCATGAAAAAACAATGTGAAATGTGAAAGGAACACTTGACTGATGCATTATCTCGAACTGTAAAGAACTCCCAGGAGCAATTCAAACCAAGCACTGCTATATTAAAAATTGATAGCGATGCATATTTCTCAATTTGCAAAATGCAAAATCAAATTTGTACATGGATTATGCAGAGGAAACGTGAATAATGGAACTCAGATTGGATATTGGAATATAAAATACTTCAAATTACTCCGGAGGCGTGGTCGGAATCTGCAAGGCAATGCGCAATGCAAAAGTATGCGAGACAAAATTCAAAACTGCACAAAATGTTTTGTCAGATTATTTAGGGTTTTCTGGAACCGTTTTTGAGCAGTGGATTGCGAGTCGCTTCGTGTATGAGTGCACTGAATATGCATAGCACTGGCGCGACGCTTGACAGGAGCGCAATGGCGAGTGTCAAATTATGACCAGAGGCGCAAACATCAAGGGCATTAATTCAATGGCAGAAAAGCTAAGCTGAGAAATACAGATCAGTGCAGATATGATAACTGGATGAAAATTAGTCAAAATCTTGCAAAGTGAATAAGGGATGCGCATGTAACAATACCCAAGGGCCGACAAAATGCTAGGGAATTCGGAGGAACACTATGAAGTCTGCCGAAAGTTGCGGAGAATGAGACTTTATAAAATATTTTCCACAGACACATAGAACTCTCAAGACTGTTGATTGCATTTCTGTGCAGCTGGCGGCAAACTGGACTGGGAGGTGCGATGATTGATAAATCGGTCTAAGAAGCAAAAAGATTTTAATGCACCAGCCTGGATATCCTCTTCGCCGTCATTTCCATTGCCGCAGTGTGCCATCTTAGGCAGCAGCACTTGTGGAGAATTTGAAGGGGCGCACAAGGAATTGCGGTAGCGGTAGGGATGAACAGATCTGGCTACCAGCGTCCTAGCAGACGTTGGAAGCCAGTAAATTTGCGGTAGCCCCTACGAGGGCGGAACTGGCAATATCGCTTGTAGCCTGGGTGCGGGATTTGAAACATACAAGAAAGAAGTATTCTGGCTTCGATGCTAGCTTGAAGTTATGGCGATTAATGGACCGTAGAGAAATGAAGGCATCATCTGAAGTCAGTTTGGTCGTGTGAATGAAAAATTGGGCTAGGGAGTGAACGAAAGACAAGGTAAGAAGTCAAGATTTATGAGAGCGGATATGGGGTTGAGGTAAACTGGCCTCTAGTCAACTCTCGGAAGGTTTATCGGTGCTACATCGAACTGATACCCTGATTAATAGTAAAGGACTCATTTTGCAGAGTGATCGGGGTCATACTGAGATCAGTTTGCCATCATGGTGCAAAGTAATTCAGCTGCAAACACTTTGGAAACTACCCCGGAATATGCGTTGATTTTTGGACAGTTTTCATGGTCAGCATGGTCTGCACTGCTTATCAAAGGACGGGAGTAGGATGGCGTTGAAACACTATGGAGGCTGACGTGTCGAGAATAGGAGAAAAAGCTGCACCGGAGCATAGCCTAGCCTATTTCTTTTGGAATATTCTGTTTTTATGAAGCTGTGGAAAGGATGGTGCAACGGCTAAGTCGTTGGTGTTCGTAGTTTTAAGAAGGAGACCGGCATAGTGTAGCACGGTCTTGGGCACCTAAGTTAAATTGGAATAAAAAGTTCAGGTTGACTACAAAAGATTGGTCCAGACTGGTATTGGTCTCAATTAAGCTGAAAAGTAAGGACATGTTGAGAAAATTGGACAGCACGTTGATTAATTTCATTAGACCTGGACAGGACTGTACATAGTCAGGTGATCTCATCCATAGGGTAAAGCTAACGATTGTGAAGAATTCTGACCCAAACGAAACTTTGGAAGGTGGTGTTCCGAGGTAAAACAGGCGATTACTAAGGGTTAAGAACACTCACTAGGGAATCGGATGTGGATTTCGGCCGTGTGTGCTTGCTACCATAAGAGCTTGAAAAGGAATTTGAGGTTAGATTGGACACGACATAACTAATAATGGTCAACGTGTAGCAACTGGCATCAACCTCTTTAATTTAGGATTTCATTGCCTGGTGCCCACACCATTAGTAAAGTGAGTCTAAATCCTCCACCATACTGGCCGTGGCTTGCAGAAAGAAGATAGCTCGGAATAAGGGAATAGCTTGATATCGTAAGCGGATAAAAAGTTGTGCCATGGGGTATTGTTCGAAAGATGTTGCTTACGTGGCGCAGTAATTGTTAGGGGCCGAGTACACTACCTTGTATTGCACCGATAGTGATTGGCAGGGATTGAGACAGGGTTCTGCTGATAATGATAATCTGATAACGGTCAGCGAAGTACGAAGTTAACTATGAGTAGAGCGGATCTGCTGAGCTATAAGATTTGATTTTTGGTAACAGTCGTTTATGGGGCACAAGATCAAACGCCTTGGTCATATCAAGGTAGTTTATTAAAATGGCCTTTTCCTATCGAAAGTTATAGTGGCCAGATCAAATAATCAAAGTGGCTCGGGGTACCGGATTCGCTTCTAAGAAAACCATGCTGTGATCCAACAATTAATTCGTTGATCTTGAGGAGGTAAGTTAGCTGGTCCTTGATAATTCTCTCCATGAGCCTGGCCAGGATGGATGGCATTTTTGTGGATCGTACAGTGGTCTATTTTTGTTGAGAGGAACAATGGTGGAGACGATCCGGTGAGCAGGATATACCCCGGTTGACGTGGGGGTAGTAAACAGATTTAACGATAGAAGTGCTTTGTCGGGTTTGCCGAAGCAGAGTAGGAAAGGTTGAACACAGTCTGAGGCAACTCTTTAAGATGATTCGGTGGCGGAGAGAGCCATCTCTATTTTCCCCGTATTAAAAACGATAGACGAAATTGTTCAGAGCGTTAACCTAGGGGGTGATTAAGTTGGTGGCGGTGTCAATAGTGAGGGTAGAGAAGTAAGAGTTTAAAGGCTGAGCAAATTCCTTCGGATCATCGGGCTGCTGGATGTTGTATATGACGCACATAGGGTTATTTGACTCACTGCGAATAGTGCGGGACCGCAGATGTCTGGCCATATGCGGGCTGGAATTCAACTGCCGATGAGCCGTTTTTTCCTGTTTACAAAGTTGTTTCTTCGGTGCAGAAAGCAGAACGTTTTGAAGTCGATTTATCCCCAGTAATACGGAGAGGTCTAAGGTTTACGTGTAAATATTGTGCAGTTTAAGAGTCAATTTGTCATGTTTACAGGTTTTGATTATTTGCATTGGCTGGGGTTGAGCTCTGTGGGGAGTGAGGTTGTTAATATTCGACTGCAGGTTTGTGTATCAGATGTCGGCAGTTTCTTCGGATCCAGAGGAACGAAAATAATCAGACCAACCAAGGCTCCGGAGAGCGACTGTTGAGCCAGCCCAGTTTGCTAATTTTCAAGAAACGTTCACAAATCGGGTAGTGGTTGCAGATATTCGGGGTCTGGGATGAATATGAAGATAGCAGGGGACCATATTGTGGTCACTACCTGGAAGGTTAACTAGCACGGGGGTATCAACATTAGCGAGAACGTGGGTCAGCACAAGGTCCGAGATATTAAATCCTCCAGTGGAGTTTGCTACGTGCTGCGTTCATTCTTCTACGTGGGTTTCACGAACGAAGTTCAAGAACTACGAACGGAGGCAGTCTTGGTAGGTCTGTAGATCTTAGGGTCCCTAAAGTCTCCTGCTATCAGTTTTGCTTCTCCATCGAAGGATGCAATTTACTCGGATGCCTTGATGGGTTAAGGGAGCCCGAGGTTGGTTGATGATAGAGGTCGGCCAACATATCCAAGGTGCACCAGAGAGTTGTGCATATGGATAGGGAGCCACAAAGTGCCGGGCTAAATTTCCAACAATGCGTATTGTGGGGGGGGGCGACGGAGGATTCATGCCTAACGTAAGCCAGGCAACCGTCTCCATGCCAGCTGGCTTGGTGCGTTAGAGAGGGTTGTAACCACCTAGAAATATTTGGTTTATGGTCGTGCATCGCGTCAGCCACGTTTCCGTGATCGGAATGACGTTACAGGACTGGTTTTGTACAAAACGTCTCAGAGTTCTCACTAGGTTTAGGAGGGATTTCGCGTTAAGCAGAATCAGAGATACGTTCGATGTGCAGCCAATGCTGAATAGATTAGTAGGGGGGCCAACGTTTGGGACCGTCATCTAAAGAACCGAAGTACAGCGTGGAGGAAGCAGTGGAACTAAAGTTCACGTACTGAGCTTAACAGGAACATCTTAAAGAATATTTGGGGTTGTTGGAAGTTGGAAATTTGTGCAGCAGCACGTTTATGAAATGGAACGATGCAGAGTTTGGAGCGGGCGGCGCCGAAGGTTGTTGATAGCATACTATTACATGGATGACTGCGCTTGTAAGGGTAATTCGTTGTGTCCATCTTGGACATAACTGGGCGAAGGAACCATGTTTCTTTCAAGATTCTCGTTTTAGGGTAGCCATGTTGTTGGAACCATACCGGCGGCTGGCAGTACAGCCCTTGAAAGAACAGAGCAGCTGAGGGGCGCTTCACAGGGAGAAGTATGTTAGTTTTGGATGGCAGAGTATCAGGGAGGGGGATAGTGCGGTATGTGGATAGATAAGATTTCACTGAATTTGGAGCACAAATTTTTAGATAGGCTGGATTATGGGCTTCTCGAATTAACCGGGATGATTGAAGACTCATAACGGGTGGCGGCTTTGTGGTCTTTGAATTTATGATGGTGTTGCAAACAGTAGAAAGAGAGTAGCACTTATCAGTTTGGGTCTGGTGGCTGAATTATGGATATTGCGGGCCATAGTTAACAGTGAGTAGTTCAAAGTAATCGAAGTTGGATACGGCATTTGAGGAGGAGTAGTTTAAATTGGGCTGAGAATAGGCATTAGTTATCCTTTCAATTGGGATCGGCTGGGCGGTAGATGCCTGGACGTTTTCTTTGGGCAGTGCAACAGTGAACTGCTGAATCCGGCTCTTTTTCAGTAGCTAGTGATGCCGTTTGCAGAATTGGAAGCAAAATGGGATATACTTGGTGTCGCGTTAGACAAAATTTGTATGGTTTTCAAACGTCGTTGGGACTTCTTCAGCTTCCACCTACGTTCAGGCAATAGACTTGTATTTCCGTGGTCCGGTGACCTATTCCATAGGGTAAAGTTAACGATTATGAAGAATTCTGACCCAAACGAAACTTTGGAAGGTGGTTTTCCGAGATAAAACAGGCGATTACTAAGGGTTAAGAACACTCACTAGGGAATCGGATGTGGATTTCGGCCGTGTGTGCTTGCTACCATAAGAGCTTGAAAAGGAATTTGAGGTTAGATTGGACACGACATAACTAATGGAGGTAAACCTGTAGCTACTGGCATTTTTTTGCAACTAATTCTTCTTGTTGTATAATGACTCATGTTCCATTCACTACTAACTACCTTCTCTTTTGCATGTCCCGTATTTTGATTTATCATACGAATTCGCCTGCACTGTTGGAACAATCGGGACTCCCGCCATTGCCGCGGCTGCTGGTTTGCCGTTGGTTGAAGTTGTTTGATGACATTTGTTGTCCTCGTTACTTGCTCTCAGAAAGCCGAGTGTGGGGTCCAAAAGAAGCGCTGCTAAGTTTTGGTTGTTCTGCGCAGTTCGCTTGCTTCAAATGGCATTAGTTGGAAAACGTCCTTGCTTTGGTTTGTGACAATTTGGTCGGTACGTTTCGGACTTTTCCGCTGTCAGTGCAACAACTTAATAAAGATTTGTTAAGCAGCTTGAATATTGCATATGGAACGGGTTTACGGACATTAGGTAAAGCCTCCAGCATTCAGTACACTATTGCAAGGGAAAACCAGGAATGCCAAAGAGGACCGCATGTTGCTGCCTGCAACCGTTGCTTCTAAGCAGACCAGAGATATCTCGGTGGATCTGTGTGAATAATATTGTGATAGCTAGAAAATTGAAAGACGGCATATTGAACCGACCTGATTCAGATCCAAAAGACTCTGACGTGTTAGCGGAGTTATCGGCTAAATTGCTTAGCTGAGAATATCCTCTAATGAATAAATTGCTCTGGTGACTTGAATTCATCGCAAATGATGGAACAGATCTTCCGAACCTTACCTTACCGGGTTCAGGAGTATTGGGATAAGGCGTTCAATGAAGCGTTGAGGTCTGGGGTTGGTCCCAAGTTCAGTGATCTGCAGACTTCAGTGTCCCGTGAAGCGCGAGCCTCCCGAAGTAGATTTGGCAAGCTAGCGCCGGACAGCCGGCCTCCTCAACTAGAAACTTAACTCACCGAAGAATCATCCAAACGTCCAACTTCTTAATACGACTGAATGATTTTTTCCATGAACTCCGTTGAATTGTGCTTTGTCTGTGAATGACCTTATGTACTGGACAAAAATCTTATTTTTCTGTTCACTGATGCACCCAGAAGATGGAGGTTGCTTAGAATGAAGGCCTGATTTTTCTTGTTTGAGGTGTAGACATTTGTCCACCCCATATTCCGTTTCAAAACCATGTTCCACTCCGGTTGTCGAAGGGGGCCATCTATTACTGCATGACTCATGTAAACAGTTTATCGGTCGGAAAAAATCCGACACGGATAGAGAGAGGCAGCGTGGCAGTCACTACACAGCCGTAGCAAAGCCAGTGAATCACCTGCCCATCCATTCTATCGACACCCTATGATCTGAATTTTGCATAAGCGTGGACGTTTTACCGGTGCAAATTCGAGGATCAAAAGGTTTCCTGGAAACGTATGCCTTAGTGATTACAGGTTCAGATTTGAACTAAGCTTTTGTAAGAGAAAACATCCCAGATTAATTCAGACTTAATTAGGCTGTATTGCGCTTGAACGAGTAGGTCAAGTGGCGTCTAGTGTCAGGGCATAGATCACAATGAAGCCAAGGCGGACTCACTGACAAAACGGCTCTGCGATAATACGTTCATTTAGGAAAAATACCTAGGTATCATTCCTTCGATCAACTACCAGTTGGCCAGGAAATCGGGCACGGAAAATATAACCTTGAAGGAATGACATAAGGAAATTATCCCAGCCTGGCAAGACGCCTCGATGATAATTGTGCGAACGCAAAAGAAATGGTGAATGGTCTAAAAATAATTTTACGAAACCAAGAATTCTTTGGCATGGGCTCAAATATAGTGGAACGGTATCATAGTAAGGGTCACTGAGATAGTCACCAATGAGATCTAGAACAATTGCTGTCGCCCTCTCGTCCTAATAAATCACATGCGCATGGTGAAGCTACTATGTGGTACAACTTGCTATCATCCTGTTTCTGGTCCTAACATTCTCATGCTTCTCTTTTTCCACCTCTTTGCAAATTTTCATAGCAACTCTCAGCATCCAGCCCACGCTGCCGTCCGCGACCCACTCCACTGGTGCCCCTTCCTGGAAATTCGAAACAGTAAACGTCAGCGGTAGATCAGCTAAAACTGATTCGCTGTTGCACGCACAGCAGGCCCGTAGGCCAGACGGGTTCCATAAATAGAACAAGTAGCGACGTTTATTCCCAAAACCTTGTGCAAGCCATCGTATCAGACCACTGCAATCTGCATCTGGGGGGATAACAAAAGATGAAAAGAAACACGGTACGAATAATGACCATGCAGACTAAGACTGACTGAGCCACGCACCTTTTAGGGAGTAGGTGGATGGGATATTTGTTGCACGCATCCCATCACCGACAGACCTAGTCCTTCTGCGTATTTCAAGAGTTTTGTGACCCTGAAGTGGTTGTAAGAAGCTGGTTGTTATCACTATTTCAAACTTAATTACTCTACATTGAACCAACTGGAACAAATTCCAGACTACCCTCTCTCACCCTTCAGCTCTTTTCCAGGCCCACCACTAACCATAAAACCAATGCACGGGCTAATAGAAAATGCAGATACAATACAGGTCTTGTAAACAAAAGCTCCACCCGATCCTATGGGTTGGTTACCTGGTCTTTCTAGGAAGCTGCTTTCCAGACCTGGCGCTCCAGTAACGGTTCGCTTAACCCAAAGCAATAGAAACTCACGCCACAGACCGCCCTGGGTACCTCCTCTCGTGTAAACCATCAGGACTGGCTAAAACACTGTTAATAATACTACTGGAATGTCGTGAAACCCCTCAACTTTCAGACTCCTAATGTCAAAAACACCAAGAACTCCGGCATCAAAATGAACCACAAGCAAGACACTCGTGACAAGTGTATTTACGGACTGATTGTACTTCTCAAACGAAATCGTTTTCTTCCCATCACATTTCTCAGTCCAGACCGCTCCAAACCGCATGAGCTAAATGAACATTCTTTTAAGTTTCATTGTCCTTCGGTCCACATTTCTTCATAAAATTTCATCCTTAAGTGTGGTGCAACTTCGAGTTTATCCTCTGCTTCATATTCGGCATTATTATGGCACCCCATGTTTCCCGATTGCCGCTCACTTCACAGCCTCATATGGCGTCCAATCAGGCTTTGACTCATTTTCATCCAGAGACTTTATTCATAGTGACCCTCACCTTGTCAGTTTAACTCATTTTTACTTTATGTAACTCTCTCAACCCGGCCATATGGCGACGTCCGCCATCGCCTTCAGGCTAAACTTTGCGCCTGCAACACGCACCCTTGATGCTTTCAAACATGAGATGACCCGCAGTGCATGAATGATAATGAGCCTCTGAAAGTCTTGGCGAAAAATTATCTGGCTTTGACTTTAACCTCGAAAGCTCGTGTCTTGCATATCACATTGCAGGTTCTAATCATAGGAGCACGCATTCAGATTTTGTGTGTGGCTCATGTTTTCCATATTTCCACTGCGTCATCTTTTACCTTGCCTTGCGCGCGCATCCCAGAAATCGAGAATTGTTCACGTTATGCTTATGTTTATGTACTAAAAGGACCACAAGCCAAGTTGGTACATATCCCTTCTTGCCGTTAAGTACTCAAAAACCCAATAGAAGAGCATTTTGTATTCAACGGTGCCGTCAAGTTCTAGGGTCAGCCAAAGATTGATTATGTACTACACTAGGAGGAGACTACAATAAGCCTAGAGGGGTGCCTCTCAGATTTCGAAAGAATTCTATTGCACTGGCAGCGGACATCGAGGAAATGCTTGTGTCAGTGTGAGGAGCAGTTGTCTTGAGATTCCCGTAGTGGGAGGATGATACTTTGGATGAAAACGACAACATCAAACGACATCACATCTTTTAGCGTGACCTCATCATCATTTTGTGCCAACTTTGGTCCACCCCGAACCGCAAGTGCACTTGATATTAGTGCGAGGAACACGTCACCAGAGTAGTGACAGACAACTTTTAAGTTGGAGACTGTCTCGTATCTTTGCAATCTCGTTATGATTTGATGATGTTCGCGGTGCAAATCAGTGTCTTGCATGCAAACACATGTTCCCGACTGCGTAATTATGTGTTCAGTCTTAAGGAAGTACTTGATGTCATTCCGGAATGTGATCTTGCTCGTTCTGTATCAGAAATGAGCAATGTCGTATCGTTCCAGTTAGAGTTATGAATGAATCGCCTCTGAGACTAGCTTCAAACTTGCCTCCAGTACTCAGGTAAGGCCACAGAAGTTTCCAGGGTCATTGGTAATGCTTTGTTCGATGTTCAACCATACCGTATAATCTCACCCAGATGTCCCCTACCATTCACCTTTTTCGCCACTTAACCAACTCTAAAAAGTTACGTCTTTCTTCATAAATGGGGACTGACCATGGAAAAACTACTCGGAGGCATTTTCGACTATTGCTTCATATAGTGGAACTAACACTTCCAGGCTTCCCACGAAGCACAAATTACTCCTGAAAAGTTCTCGACAGGCCTTGTTTGCAGTCTCTTTAAACTGTTCCGCTCACTTAAGGTCGGCAGCCACCCATGCTTTGAGATTATCAGTAACCATAATCGCAATGGAATTAACCGTCTCAGGCTTCCGTATGGTCATCAGTCCTTCCGAGGTTCGTGTGCAAGTGCTCCTTTCTCCTTCTGAGTGCTATGTTCCACCTCATGGCTCCATCTCTTACCTTCTCCAAATCCCTCGGCAAACTTTCTTCATCATCATCAGCTAATATTTTCACGCCTTCTGCAAAAATAAAGCACGAAAGCGTTGTTTCGGATGTTAGGCCACACTTGTACAAGTAAAACAACAGGAAACTTTAAAGCGATACTTGGAAAACACTTGCTTAAGCCTCTTTGTGTATAATTCTTATTATTCACCTTAACACTGATACACTTTAGGCTCATAATTTTATTCATTATTTAGAGTACTTCCTCGGATATCACGAGCGTATCCAGGTTTTGCAGTGGTACTTCGTAATTAGCAGAGTTAAAATTCTTGCTGAAATCCAGTATGCCCACTTCAGCCAGCTCTACTATTCTCACATAAATGATAATTGTGGTTTCAAGATCGTCGTATATTGGATTTTGAATCCAAAGGACAGATAATCTGAAGAAAGAGCTCAAAAAGAAACTATTAGAATTGCCCGTAGCCCCCAAGTGACTGGGTTTCAATGTTTGTGTTTCGCTCACTGGGTATTAACGTTTGTAAAACATTGCGGCCGTGCCACTTGAAACATACATTTTTCCTGCACTCTTTTGATATTATATCTGTTGCTGAACCAAACATTCGCTTGAGGGACCCTGCTTTATTGATTGTGCTTGCTTGCTTCTAGACCAAATGCGTGTAACAATTAAACCTGCACACCCATTTAGCCCGGTCCGGCATGAATGAAGCAAAAATGTGCCTTCCATCCTCTACAACTGCCATATTATTGTAAATTCCAACTTGAGTATGTTCTTTTTCTGGAGGGTAGTGCGTCAGGTATAGTGTTGTGTCCAACCTGTAAGTTCCTGTTCGGACTCCGGGAACAACACCCTCAGCAGACAACTGGAGCTTCCCTAAATCAACAAACTTGTGACTACTAACAAAAACTTCCGAAAAGATTTTGCAATGGAATTATTGCTGGACAACTTTGCTCTCATACAGCAGGGCTGCAGCCTCCAGCTATGCGACCAGTTGCCTCTGTCCAGTAAAAGAGTGAAATATTCTTCATACTTTATACATGAAATACCCTTCCACGTACTGAACGCCTCAGTTAGATTACTGCGCCCACGTCGACGCCCGTGGGCACAAATGCAAAGTTTGTTGAGTTTTGTTACAGATATTTTATACCCGTTGAACTCCTTTACCTTTCCAGGAAACTTGTTCATTTTAGGTGAGACCTCCAGACTTGAACATAATATCTTAGGTACTGGCTTACGATAGATGCGTGCAGAGGCCCAAACACTACAGGCACCTTGCGAGCTATCGTCGACCAAAACCTAAACAGCCCCCTATGGATTGTTCACCTCTCTTGCACACTGTTCGTAATCTTGGGGTTTTTCTCTACACAAGAGTCTGGAACCCTGATTGAGGAAAACTAATTGAAATCATCCAGTTCACTTCCCATGCGCTTCCCCTTGAGATCTCTCATTGACACGTGTTCCAATTTAATAAAATATTATGCTTGCATGGCCGGAATTTGGCTGCCCCGCTGCCCTTCTCCAGGCCTACACCTGTTCATTTAACAGCATCATGGGTTGCGTATGCCCATTACTGAGCCAATGATAAATGTGATGAACGTTCCCAGTTCCAGTATTTACTTCTGGTGGCTACCAAATTTTACATCAAAAGGAACTATTGCTTACTCTCCGACTCCTCTAAGAAACTTATTTACCCGAGTACTAGTGCCAATTTAACTCCTGGTGGCACAATGTTGCGATCCGGACGATTGCGTTTAGGAGCGTCCACGGTCTTGCTAAAGTCCATGTAGCGGAACCCGACCGGGTGATCTTCTTCTAAACATTGGATTGGCTGTCAGAAAAAGAAATTTACATTTGGGACATTCCCAATATGAACCTTGGAAACCAATAGAATACATCTATAATTCCATAAGTGCTGACATGAATGAGTTTTGATGGTCATCTACAAGCATTAAGGTTAGACCCGTCTGCAGTTTTTCAGTCCATTTCTAGAACATCTGCAGTAGGTTTCCGTTGACGCTGCAGTTTTCTATTCTCAAGCACTTGCTCCTCCCAAAAGTTGGCATGACGGGGCTGCGTGACCAAGGCTGCAAAAGGTTGAACCGATAACTAAACGGTCGCAAGCCTCAAACCGTCCGGATCGACAGCTTGATCATTATTCATGTCGTAAAACTTTTTCAAAGGCAGTTTCTCTGTTGCGAACCATTTTGTAATTTTAATGTTATCAAGCTCCTAGATTATCAGGGGATTTTTTTCAGAGAGCAGGAAGCCACTGAAAATTTCTACTGAGATATACCTCTTTCTGATCAGGCCAGCGCCAGGTTCCCGTCCGGTCGCTTTCGAGCGTGAAAAAGACTTCGATATTATTTTATAGTCTGCGTATGTTAGCCAAACTGAGTTATACATGACATCTAAAAATAATATTAATAATAACTATCACTCTAACTGCGAGAGGCATGCGCAAGTAATGATCAAATTTCTGCAAGAGTAATGCAAAGAAAATGCAAATAATGGAAATCGAAAGGGATAAAGGAGTGGCAGCAGCCTTAAGTTATTGGGGATGCGCATTGGAAAGTGAAACGAGGTGCGCCGAAGCAATGAGGAAAGTACAAGTATACCAGTGAAAAGCGAAATATAGGAAATAAATTTTTCGAGACCAAACATAGTTTTCAGGGACTGTTTGTGGGCAGCAGATGACAAACCATTTCCTGTTTAAGTGCACTAAACGTGCGCACTGCTGGCGCAAAACATGGACGGAACTCAACGGCAAATGTCTAGAAATGGCCGGAGTCCCCAAACGTCAAGAGCACTACGTAATGGGCGGAAACGTTGAGCTGAGGAGATGGCAAGCAATGGAAATGGGGTAGCTGGAT
The DNA here is from genome assembly GCA_008360955.1 of Fasciolopsis buskii. Classification (NCBI taxonomy): domain Eukaryota; kingdom Metazoa; phylum Platyhelminthes; class Trematoda; order Plagiorchiida; family Fasciolidae; genus Fasciolopsis; species Fasciolopsis buskii. The sequence continues at coordinate 19,614 of LUCM01010483.1, forward strand.
GGAAGTGGTGAAATACAGGCGGAACGCCACGCGAAGGGGATAAGACACATATGATAACAAACGGTTGAAAATATGCTGAAGGATGAGGATGACTGTATCCGGATGAACACATCCATGTTCCGCCACAGGGTGCAAGATATAAAATGCAAAATAGAGAATTAGTCTGTCTTGGGCGACAGCTTAGGGTTATGGTGATTATTGGACCGCTCCAACATACATGCAACATACTGCATCTCTTCCGTACATTGTGGTAACCAGAACTGAGATATGGTACCAGTTTTAGGGGCCCTGCCAAGCCAGTGAAGATGATAAGATGACGTGAGAAGCAAACAGTACACAGGCCGAAGATGTTCAAAATCACGGAATATGATGAGAGCCTGGATCCGTCGAGGAGTACGTTGACATTTTTGTCAATTCACACTGGGAAATGCTCAGAGGCTAGTTGCCTAAGCCACTGGTCAAGAGAGTACAACACTACAACGCAGGTCAAATAGTGCATTAGCGTGGAGGTGCGAGAAAGTGAGGAAGTAAGAAGCCAAATCTCAGTTGACGACTTCAGCAAAGACTCGGTCATGAAATAGAATTCTAACCCATGTTCGTAAGCCTCGTCTAGCCCAATGTTAGCTCGCGTCAGGTCAATTAAGAACGGGATATCTGGTAACTTCGCCGACTGGGCTGTGAATCGAACTAAATTTGTGAATGATCTCAGGGAACCAGGGGGTGTGTTCCACAGTTTACAGTAGGCAACTGTGAAGAATTTTGCTTTGATCGGTAGTCGAGCCTCGAGTATTCTTAACGAGTAGTATTTACTACGAAGTGGATGCGGGGGACTGCCAGCGTCGTTATGAAATTTGTAGTAGAACGGACATTATAGCCGCAGACAGTAAAGAGAAATGCAAGCTTAAATTTAACTCGACGAAGCCACAATGGTTCAAGTCCAAGTAGCTCGCATCTGGCCCTGTAGTTTAGGCTGGAGGAAGGACCTAGGAGATTTATGGTGAACATCCGCTGCACATTCCCGATTGCGATTCGATCAGCTTTACGCACATGTGTGAAGATAATCGGGTAGTGCTCGAGAAGGAGCCTAGCGCGGGACCTGAAGGTGATAATTCTTCAGTCTTGAATGCGGAATGCCCTTAAGATCATTGTAGCGGTTCTTTAAGCTACATCGGTGGGGTTGGTGAAGTTGCTGGTGGAATTTGAAAGGGCAGGAATATTGTAACCCTAAGTCCTCAGTTGTTTGATATAATAATTGGTGTGCCGTTTATGGACAGAAAGCCCGGAGGAACATGGCATTTATGTTATTAGAGAACTTTCGTCAGCAGAGGATCTCATGAGCCACTTGGGACACCAGTTGTCA
>LUCM01010485.1:0-24607 GCA_008360955.1 Fasciolopsis buskii
GAGGTTCCCTTTACTCTTCCCACCTACTCATTTTAAGCCCCAGTAACCTGCTAACTCGAAGCAGGTAAACTCCATTCCCTTAACTACCCAGCCTAGTTTCGCTTACAAAAAATTGTCCACTTCCGACAGACGATGTGATTCACTTACGCAACACACAAGTCGACATATTTAAGTTTCAAGCAGCACCTTTTGATGAGAGCAAGACACGGCGTTGACGATGACGGAGCCATACGTACAGATCTGTGTTTTGCAGCATAAACCACCACCCTCCTTGTGCTTGCTCAACCCCACTTTTGTTTTCTTTATTCCGTACATGCGAAAACACAAATGACTGCGATATGTTTGCCTCAGAATCTCCGAACGTGGGGAAAATAGACCAATCCCAGCAGTTGTGAAAGAACAGGGCGGAAAATTAGAGTCAGGCGGAGGAACTATGGAAAGTACCTATATGGGCTCAACCATTCCTCTGTTAGAAAAAGTCTGCTGGATTAGGCTGAGCCCAGAAACCAAAGCACACTCGGGCTGCGAAGGAATGGGCCACCTTCTACAAAGGATATGCATGTTGTCAGCCCAGACCTGACCCTGAGAAAGGGGACACCCCATACCTTCTTTGTTCGGTGGATGAGCGTTTGGCTGCCTTGTTGGACGATCGGACTGTCCGCTTGTGCTTCACCACCCACCCCCCTGCTTTTCAACATGCTCCTCCCAACCGCGCATCTGGCTCGCATGCTCACGCCTATAACAACTGCCGTCGTTCTTCTTCCTTAATTATTCATGAACGCTTACTGAAGCTACCATGTGGTGCAAGTTGCTACTGTCCTTTTCAAATGCAAATTACTGATTCTAATATTCTTATGCTTCTCCCTTCTTTTCCCTCTCTGACTTCTCGTCGCAAATCCTGTCCTAGCATCCAGTCCCATTCGCCATCCGCGACCCACTCCTGGCAACTGGCAGTAGTGAACACCAGCAACAGATCACGTGACCAATTATAACTGATTCCCTGTAGCATATACGCCGGGCTCCTAGACTGGACGAGTTCCACAAACAGAGCAAAAAGTGGCTTTATTCCCTAACCAATGTGCCAGCCGTTCTGTCAGTCCACTGTAATCTGCTTCTGCTAAAATGTCAGAAGATGAAAGAGGAACGCGTTACAAATAAGGACCACGCATCCTAGGACTGACTGTGACGTATACCCTATAGGGAGAAAGCAGACGGTGTTTGTCGCACACGTCCCGTCAACGGAAAATTACCCTCTGCGCATTTCAAGACAGTCGTCTGGTCCGTCTGATCTTTGTAAGAAACTGATTGCTATCGCTGTTTCCATTTTTTGTCTACTCACCTTCACACTAGCTAGAAGAAATTCCAGACAGCCCTGTCCCTCCGGCTCTTCTTCAGGCTCGCCAGTGACCACAGATGCAACGCAGACTCTCGCCGAAAGCTCCATTCAATCCTTTGCGCTGGTTACCTATCCCCGTTAGGAAGCTGCTATCCAGACCTGACGCTCCAGCACCTGGCCGCTTAACCCTAAGACAAATCGATCCATGCAAACGACCGCCCCGTGTGCCTCATCCCAAATGAACCAGCGCGACTGGACAAACAGTTACTAACATTACTGAAATACCGCACAACCCGCCAACCTCCCGAACCCTATCGCCATAGAACACCAACATCTCCGATATTAAACAAGGACAAGACAGGTCATTCATGGAAATGCATTTAAGGACTGATTGTAAATCTTAGGCTTACTGGTTTACGTCCCGCCACACATCACAATCCGCTCCCGGCCGCATAAGTTCAGCGACCATTTTTTAAGTTCCGTCATCCCTCCGTCCAAAAGTTTTCATATATTTTCTTCCCGTTAATTGCCTGATGCAACCTCGAAGGTTTCCTGCTGTTTCATTTTACGCATCATTTGACGATTGAATGTTGTTCATTACCATCTTCCGTGCACCTCATATGATATCCGGTGTGATTTCGACCCTTCTCCATGCCGTTATTACATCCATATTGATCTTTATCTTTACCATAAAACCCTCCTGATTTTTGATGAACCCGGCCACTTGACGACACCTACCATTTATTCCCAGCCAATTTATGCGCCAGCGATGCGCAAATTTGATGCGGTTAAATATAGATTGACTCGCAGTGCGCGACTCATAGCCCCAGAAAGTTTCGGCCATGGATTGTCCAGCTCTGATTTTAAGCCCAAAACTCGTGATTAGCCCATTTTATTGCAGGTTATTTTCAGGAGACCACAGAAACTGCATCTTCCCGACTAAATTTTTGTTTTACGATTTCCACTGCTTGATCATTGTGCAAATTTGACCTTGCCTTGCGCAGTACTCTCGACTTTTGAGAAATATACCCAGTATTATTATTATTATGTAGTTCGGTGATTTTCCAGTGAATGCTTCGCGGAAGGTTGGAGCCAGGAATATCCGCAGGGCCAATTTCACTTCCGCCTAAGCTCGTCGCAACATAGGCAGGCCACCATTGTACATTCCACCGTCAAGAGTTCCTTAGTCAAACGGTACGAGTTAGCGTCGGTGGTTGCCGAGCCATCTCCAGCGCGGTTTGCCTCTGCGGAAACTTGGCTAACGAGTGAAACCTCTGCATCCGAGGTGACACTGCCGGGATGCTTCACAATCAAGGTCGACTGCCTTGTGGTAAGAATGTGGCATAGAGTATTTGTCTGTGTCCATTTGGACATTACTGTGCATCAGATGAACCGATATGCCGATTCTGAGGGATTTCTCGCGGCCCTCGGGTGTTTGCTTCGCACTTTTGCTGTGATTAGTGACGGAGTTGTGTACACATTTTTGGAGACAAATTTTATTCAAATATTTCAAGAATTATGTCTCATCCTAGGTGATTTTCTCACGCCGCACATGGACTGGAATAGAGACTGTCACAGGAGCCCGTATGTCACTGTATGCGAAATCCAGAGGAACAAATCTGCAGGCTTCTAGCGCAGAGAATGAGGTCGGTAATATCCACTATTTGTAATATCTGCACTACCAGGAGTCCGTCTTGGCAGTTGTCGCTGTTTGCCTGGATTCTTCGTTAAACTTTCGATGCTTGGTAAGATCCTAAAAATTTGGTTCCGTCGCGTTTTTGTCTTAAAAGCGACTGTCGTCCATAGGCAGCTGTGCAAGACTGGTGGTTTTGTTTTTGGTGCATCCACAGGCTAGATGGAAACAAAAATGAGCACGTGACAAAGCATCAACGGGCTTAAATTATGTTTGTCGAAATTCTGCGAGTGGTCCACTCCAAAAATGGCCAACACCAATGTGATCATCCCAGATCCTAGGAGAAACTTATTTGTTGAAAATCATGTGCTAGCTGAAGGGGAGTGCAGGGGAGCAGTGATAGCAGTTCTTTCAACGGTATCGCTAGCAATACCGCCGACCGTAATTCTTGATAAGTATAGAACCACGGGAAACTGCAGGGATTTAACAGGTCTCACTAAAGAAACAAACATTTGTGTGGGATGGAAGATCGCATGTCAATAGCAGAACAGCATGTTTGCAGGATCAAATATGTTTATGCTAGGGTTTTGTGCTAATATAGTACTCGGGACAAAGCAAATCTGTTTATTCGAGGATGTACCTCTATCCTTGCAGGGCAGAAGGATCATTCCAGGAGTGCCGTTGGTCGATCAATCGGTGCAATTTTATCTCATGAAACACCTTGCCGTTTAGGTGGAACACAACAAAGAGAACTGGATGCCGTGCCGCAATCCCCAAGTTATACCTCTAGAACCGGATTCTTTCGTTTATTCTCAGAAATAAGAAAAGCCGGAACAAAACGTATCACGCCCTGGACATTGTAGCTGTTTGTCGGCGGCCGCTGGTTCGGTGAGTTTGGGCCCATTCTAATAACAGCAACCCAAGAAAATGATGATTTTTCATCTGCATTCAAGGGTTGCACCCGTTGGCATGCAGCCCTTCCCTGATTGCCCAATGGGATCCATATAGAGATTGTGGAATTTTTGGTTAACGTGGCTATTGTTTATCGAGTTTGCCTCGATGAAGATTAATGCAGCAGTGCGAGAGGTTGAGTGCATGATCCAGAGCCCTTAGACTGATAGCGGTCCTGCAGCTTAGGCATCAGTCATGGCCCAATGTAATATCATTTGTTTGTGGTTGGGGACCATTCTAGGGTTTCTAGTGGCGCAGATTTTACTTTGTTATTATTTTGCGAAAAGAACCGGTCAAGCTCTCAGATTTCTCTTGCTGACTAATGTGGTTGATCTTTGCAAACACTGGAGCAAAAGACGCAAGCTTTAGCGTTGCACGATAGCACAGGATCGTACAGTATGTGGTCTAGTAGGATACAAACATAACGTGAGGATTGAGGGCACAATAATTTGGGCTGAAGCCTTTAAACCCCAAAGTCGTACAACGAACGAAACATGACTGCTGCTGCATTGAATGAACAGCCACATAGAACAGCAAAGCGGCGCAGAATACGAACAACAAGCCCAGCCCGCTAGCGGAATAGATAAGACGAACACAGGGAACAACCGCGCGTTCATTGGTGACAAACGGATACTAGTCAGAATTCAAGTGAGATCCATTGTTTATATGTTGTTTTGGGTGGACTTGATCGACATACGGAATAACCAACCACAGAAGGAATTTGTTAACTATTTCGCAGACGTGAAATTTTCAAACGGGCAATATTTAAAATAACAAATTTCGAAATAATGAGAAAGGGATGAGTTCTTTTGAAAATTGATGACATAACCGAAACCTGCGGCATCAAAATCCTAGAATGGTCACCGACTATAACACACTATGGAAAGGTAATGTGCAAGTAGAAGTTCGAATTAATCAGCTTGCGACAAGACTATCGCGGAAATTTCAATGACTGAGATTTCCTGTGGAGGAGTATCCAGGCCTAATGATCCCATAAATTCAGAAACTTGAATCCCAGGGGCGTTCGTTATTTTGTTCGCAGATCATTTATGGTTGTACGAATATCAACATTGGACCAATGTGTTCAAGTGGTGGTTGGTACATGACAGCACCGCATGCTCAAACAGAAGTAGAACAGGGAGTAAGGAAACATCGGCTGAAGACGAGCAAGTTGAATAAATATACGGATGAGGGCTTGGAAAGCAAGAACTCCACTGACTGTGGCACTGAGACATATCACCTATGTTACCAGCTCGTGCAAATCAGGAGATCGTGAACATTAAGCAATCATCATCGTCCTCACTCGGCACTAAACAACAAAGCAGGCGTAACTAGTCACTGTTTTTTTCAAAGGAATGTATGCATTAAAATCAATGAATATCCAAGTGGAACAGAGAGTGCATCTACACAGACGGAAAAAGGTAAGATGACGCTGCAGCAAACACAGAAAACAGCCTGACTGTACAAACGCACTTTCTTAATCACTCTGATTCGATAGAACCGCTGTTCACGGTTCACTGCCGTATCCTTCAGCGTCTCCAGCCAGTTGGTAGTTGATGAGTCATTTGCCAGCCGCCTATTAGGTGGAAGTCTCAGAGGTGCATGCGCCTGCTTGTATTTTGTAGCCAGAGGGACGGATCTGCAAGAATTTAGCGGTTCATTTGAAGTAGATCACATCTGTCGTTTTTGTAACAAGGGCTCCTGAGTGGCAACTGCCGCTAAGTCTTTGATCTTCCGTCACTGTATGTTTGGACCCTGGCCATTCAGCTGAGACAACAATGGCATTGAGCCCCCATTGAAATAGTAGTCGTAGAATTTCGTCTAGAATCAACTGTGCAAGACAAGCTGCTTTGATACTTATGTAAAAAGGGTGATTTCGGACAAGACAGTCTCCGACCAAACCTTAATCCGGGTCTTCTAGTGCAAACCAGAATAGCCGGCAGTACTCAACTGGTTCGAAATGATCGATCCGAAACCAACGTTTTGAAGGTGCAGGGGGAAGTGCGCCAGGCGATTCGACCTCCCTTTTGATAAGGAAACATGTTGCCCCTTCCAAAAGCCTGTGGTCGGATCAGACTTGTAAGAGACAGCGCATGTTGTCTTTGGGATCTTTGGGATTTTAGTTCTGTTGTAGGTTTACCAAAAAAGCCTATGCTTCCTGAGCATTATGAAATTGATTTCAGTTTAAATGTTTCGTGGTTGAAAATTGTTAACTGTCCCCAAAAGGAATCATTACAACTCCTTTTGCGATTGGCTGCTTCATGTATTGATCAAGGCAACCCTATAAAACTATATGAACGATAGAGCTCACTTGACCTCTGGCTTCTATTTGTAAGCCACCAATAAACTCCTGGCAGTCACCTATGTTCCTCTTTGCTTTTCCACTGGCGGGTTGGACAGGCCATTGGAATTGCGCGCTTTTATCTTTTCAGTCGCCGCTCACTTAGGGGGCAATTGTTCCCTTCAATTCGTTGTGCGACTACGGGCTCGGAAACTCGAGTCCGAAACACTGACCGTAATCCCGCTGCATGTTCGTGTCCTGCTAGACCGCAGGTTGTGTGCTCCCGCGCTATCGTGGGACGCCTGGTGTTTACGTCTTTTCCTTCAGCGTGTGTGTGGGCGTGGCTTGAGATGACCAAGCACTGAAATGACAAAAAAGTAAAAAAAACTTTGACCGGAAGGTTCATCATCATCATAGTTCAGCGTTACACAGCAAGACAAGCCTCACCAAAGCTATACGTTTCCATAATGTCCAAGGGGAAGAAGGAGTGGACCTAAAAAGACGGGAAATAATAGGATGCCTCTGCAGCAAACATACGGAACACAGTCTGACTGTACAAGCGCACATTCTCAATCATTCTTATTTGATAGAAAATGACAGCTCAATCGCCACTGTTCATGGTTCACTGCCATATCCTTCAGTGTCTCTAGCCAAATAATCGACGAGTCATTCGGACCCCGAAAACGAAGACGCGGGAAACCTACTTTACCAAAATTCGCTGTACATTTTCTCACCCCACGTTGCCACGTCAGCTGTTGGCCTCCACATGGCTTCTTCCATTCCTTAGGAGGAACACAATATAGGGTACGATATGGTAGACGAGTGTTCGTCATACGCAACACGTGACCCAACCAGCGCAGTCTACTGAGTTTCGTACGCTGAAACAAGGTATTCTCAGAAGTGGCACCCAATACCAGATTCCTAACCTCAATATTACTCACTCGGTCACTCCATCCAATCGTAGCCATACTACGTAGACATCGGTAGTATCTTTGGGCCACCTTAACTCACCTCTCATGATCATTCTTAGAGCATATCGTCGGTGGATGCTGCAACTGTCGACAGATCTTATTCACCTCTTTGCAGTTAGGCAGCTGGCGTTTTTGCTTCATTAGACCCAGCGACCCTTGCGAGGTCCGATGTCTTTGATGAACGCTAGATCTAGGACCACAGACGAAACCTGCTGCCAAATGCATAGCCTGCTTAATTTTGATCCTACTGCTCGTCTACACTGCTGCTCGTCAGAGTTCTTAGTTCTTCGCATACTATCTGTTCATAACTGTTGCGAACAGCCGAATCACACAGATTTTTGACGGCCAATCGGGTTTGTGGCCTGCGTCGATGGCCGTTGAGCTGCAGCGAAAATTGCAATAAAACTAACGCATGGTCAGATTCGACATACATAGTTCAGCACGATCTACGGTTCTGGACAGAAACGCGTCAACGGGTTAGAACACCATATCGCTATGGGACGCGAACTGTGTCGGAAATCGGTACTAGACAAGAATAGATGATTGTCGGCACAAAATTGGAGAATCTTTCCTCCGCTATCTGTTTGCTGGGCAACCAAGGTGCATCGCCCACTTAAACAGGATTCCGATGCACTCAGTTTTCCAACTTGTAAATTAAAACCGCTTTTTGCCACTACAGTGTCAAAGCCTTCGCTCTTCCGAACAAGGGTGACGAGGTCATCGTAAAACTCGTCTGTTGGAGCGTATGCCGAGATAACATAAACTGCGCTTAACACGGCTGTCCTTCCGGCCGCCGACAGATCCCCGCAGTCTCACGACACACAAGCGACTGTTGACTGGGATCCAGTCTAAAAGGGCTGCTTCACCCTTCTCAATCAAGATTATTCCTACACCACGTTGACCTACAGCTTGAGCCGCTTCGTCCTTTTGAGGTGTACAGGGAATATCTTGACGAGACATTCGGCACAGCTAGTTGAATTGTTCCACTCTAGTCGAATACTGAATTCTTGTTTCACTCAAGTAGCAGACATCAATCGAAAGTGAGTCTACTGTCAGAACCAAACAAGCCTGTTGGCCGGCCTGCGTTAAAGTGCGCACATTGAAGGAACCCAGCTGCAGAGGCTGACGAGGCTTGAGAAAATGTGAGCTAACAGGCTGAAAACCACATGCGTCACTGCTTGACAATAAACCGTTGCGAGTATCGGGCGTGTTATCAGTGGAGATACTATGGGTGGGCAGAAGGGGCAAACCGGTTGGGTTGGAGACAGAAGAGACAGGTTGAATAAAAGAAAAGGAACAGTGGCGGTCGTATTGTAATTTCCTGTTGAGTCAGAATGATTGAAAGAGTGCGTTTGTACGGTTAGATTGTGTTCATTGTGTTAGCTGCAGCAGCGTCTTATCTTTTCCCGCCTGTGCAAGTCCACTCCCTGTTCCCCTTGGATATTCATTCTTTTTAGCATGCTTATCACTACCCACCCCGCTCGACGCAATGAGCAGCGCGGTCCTGATTATCCTGCCTGACGACCGCTGCAGTATGGAGTTGTTTGTAAGCGTGGAATTCATTGGGATTGATGGACGGATACTGATACGGAGTCCATCCGCTAAGCAGAAGAACAATTAGGGCTCTCATCCAAAGCCTTTGGTTCTGACAAGAACCTGACCGCAAGGCAGCGGGGTATAGCTGAATTGGTCCTTGCTGATTGGATAAATTATTCTTCCACTCGTTTTTCTGACTGAGCTGCTAACTCAGATCAACCCCCAACTTGGAGGACCAAGAGACTACTTCGTCAGGCGTCAACCCATTGATCTTCCAGGCATGATTGGATCTTCGGGTTGAGGTAAGCCATCATGTACAGCTCGCTGGGTCTTGGAGGCATGCAAGCCGTCAAACCACGTCAAGGAGCAGTCTCGTTGTGACTGGCTGGCTCGTGTCGGTGGGTTTAGCATGCCATTTCTAGGTCCGTGCAATCCCCCAGCTCGATGGTTGGAGGCAGAGATAATGTGGCTCAATGCTACAGTTCGTGGAGTTTAAGCTCTCGGAATCTGTCCAATTCATCATTTTTGGGTAGACAGTTCAAGGTAACTGATTGGGATGGGATTGGATGGAGTGACCTAGTGAGTAGTGTGAGAGTTAAAAATCCATTATTGGGTACCGCTTTGGCGGACAGTATCAAAACGAATGAAACTTATTAGGCTTTACTTGTTGGGCCATTTGCTGCATGTGACGGACACTTTTCTACCATACTGTGGTCTGTTTTCCACTCCGCCCACGGAGTGCGACAAGGCACATGGTCAACAGATAGTGCGGCAGCTTGGGTTGAAAAAAGTGTACGGAGAATTTAAGCAAGGTATCTGATGGCTTTGTGGTTGGCGTACAAAAGACCTGTCCAACAATTGGATGGTGACACTAAAGGATGTGGTAGCGAACGCTGAACGGCAGCGATCCTGTTATCATTTTCTATGGAATCAGAATGATTGAAAATTACGTCCACAGTTAGATTATATTTCATTTATTAACTGCTGCAGTGTTTTCTTTTCCCTAGATCTAGATCCATTGTCTGTACGGATTGTATGTTCATTCTTCCTGATGCACTACGCAACCCGATTAAAATAAGGCAGCCATTGGGGCTCGCCCTACTGCACCAAGCCGAATGATAATGATGGCAAAGTAATAAATAAAACATGGTGTAACCCACTGAGTTTTCATGGTTCTCAAGAGACAGAGATACAGTTAATTTTTTCATTTCTATGGAACACTGGAAGGAAAAGTTTAAACTACCTATAGCAGATAGGCGTTTTCCACCGCCACTTATCGAATTCGATGGTCGATCGCTCTTGAAACCGTCCTCCCCGTATCCTCTGATTTCAGGTTGTTTGTTGGTGTCAGTTTTAATCAATGGTCAAGAAAACAAAACGGCAAACCCTAAATTTCCCTGAAGTCCAAGGCTGGACTCCATACAAAGCCTTCTCTAAAAACAGTGAGCATTTTTGTTTTTTCGATTGATTATTATGGCAGAAGAGGAATTATTTAAAGATCTTCCTACTCACGAATATGTGGAAGTGCCAAAAAACTGGAAAGAACCGGAGTTCAAACCTGAAGACAATCCGCACGGCCGCTTGTTTGCAGCTTCGTCGTATGCTACTCTTTTCCCTAAGTATAGGGAAAAGTACATTAAGGAAATCTGGCCTGCTTTAAGAAAGGTCCTCTTGGAGCATGTGAGTAGTCAACCTGATTTATTGTCGATTTGTTTTCTGCCTGCCTCTTTCCCTTGATGTTTCCTCAGCTATGAATAGGCAGCGTTCAAAGTATTCTCCTTTACAGCTCGTACTGGTCGCTTTGCCGTATTGCCATTTTCTCTTGATTTTTGCGTCTGGTGGTGTTGTCAAAACCTTTCCATTTCAGCAGTTGTATGTACTTCGTATCACATACATATTTATATATGCGCTAATTTTATCATTACAATTATGGCGAAAAAACAATGAGAGAAGGGAAGAATGATCGCCTGCGTAGAATTCACCGTATTGTCTGCTCTTCCGGACTTTTCTTTCACATTATCGATTGTTCGTCGCCCATGGTTCCCCTATAGGCTGTTTATTACTCGGCCGCCCAATCCAAAGTAGGCTTGTCTATTCGGGGATGCACCTCTAGCCATTGCGCGACCTGCAAGGTAGTAGAATCATTCCGCAAGTGCCTGTTCTAGAAAACTGACGAGTCAGTGGAGCACAAGGGGCACTGGTCTTATTTCGATAACGGGACACACTTGTCGCGTCACCGCTTCAGGAGCGGACTGTTTTGGTAATTCTTAGAGACAACAAGTGTCGGGTCAAAATCCACCACGTCCTGGACATTGTGGCTGTTTGTCGGCCGCCGCTTATTCAGTGAGTATGGGTCCACCGCATTAACGACACACCACGAGAATGAAAATTTTTCTCTCATCTACAACTCGGGGTCACGTTCGGTGGCATGGGGCCCCGCTATGAGTGTCGGCTGGAAATCAGACGTAGGAGTTTCATAGTTGAAAGCAAACAGCCTAGTTTAAAGTATTTTTTATCCTACTTTATTGCTATCGGTTGCCGCAGGTTAAGAAAATGATTGACTAGTTAATCAAGAAAAGTGAGGCAAGGCTGTCCACAAAACTCATAAAGTTCCAAAACTCCACTGCGCCTAGTGGGATGTTGTAAGGGGCTCCGAATTAAAATTTCACCTTTGGACTATCTGACGGCTCATTATGAATTTCTGGAGAACACCTTGACACTCGTTGGTTAGTCTTATACTTGTTACGTTTATCCGTAATCCTGCCATCACCGGTGTCTTTGGTTTGGGCCAAAATCGTGGTGTTCCCTGTTTACTACTATACCTGATTTACTGGTATTTTATGTATGGGTTCACATCGTCCCAAGTTTGGCAGCTTTTATTGACGTTGACTGTCAATAGTGTGTTGGGCCTCTGAGGATATAAGTTAAAACCCCTCACAGTAAGTCGGTTGAAGGTGGTTACTTTAGCGATAATTTTTCAGCGTAGCCCATCTGAGAGGAATCAAGCCAAACAAGCAGTGATGGCATACGGACCACATTGTCGCGTGTACATCATTATGACAACTGTTTTGGTTAATATTTGAACGGTTGCACGTCTCCTTGCCTAACTTGTTTTGTTCAACTGATATAGTTCTTGTTTTTTTGCTCACCGGTCCGTTACAGCCGGATCGAACTTGTTCTTTATTTCATTTTTGGATTTAGGATCTCCGCGGTGTTTATACTCGCTATGCAGTATTTCTCATAGCGTTTGAGTCTTACAACAAAAAAATGATCTGCCTGTCACAGCGAGACTGCACCTTGACGTGGCGTGACGGCTTGCGTGCCTTCATAATCCAAAGAACCATACAGGATAATTTGTCTCATGCGGAAGACTCAGTCATCCCTGGAAGGTCAATAGGTACAGGTCTGATGAAGTAATCTCTTGGTTCTTGAGATTGAGGGCTGATCGGAGCTGGTAGCTCAGTCGGGAAAATAAGTGGAAGAATAATTGATCCAAGTAGATGGGCTTCCACTCAGCCAAATTCCACTCCCTTGCGGTCAGGTTCTTCCTAGAACCGAAGGTTCTGGTTGAGAACCGTAATCGTTCTTCTGCTTAGTGGCTGGACTCCCTAGTAGTCTTCGTCCAAAGAACCCTCAAGGAGTAGCACAAACACAGTGTATTCCATATTGCATTGGCCGTTGCACAGTGTAGTCAAGAACGCGCCATCCATTGCTTTGGGCATAGTGGTTAGTGATAAGTATGCTGCTACTCAGAGTTTCCCCTTTCATTCAAGGTGTTCACCCCATACCAAATCTCGTTGCCCGCTCTGCTTATCCATAATGTCTCCAATGGTAACACGCCCGATATTCACAATAGTTCGTTGTCAAGTAGCGTAGTAAATGACTTTTAATCTACTAGCTTGCATTTCCTCAAACTTTGCCCGCCTCGAATCTCGGCCCCCTCCATGTGCGCAGTCTCATGCAGGCTAGCCAACCGGCGTGCTTAACTCTCACGGTGGACCTACATTCGACTGATGTCTACTGCATCAGTTAAACACGAATTCAGAATTCGAGTAGGTTAATTCAGTTAACTGAGCTTATTGTCTCGTGTGAACCTCAGGAGACGAAGCAGCTGGGGTTGTGTATCAAGGCGTTGTATATACCGTGTATATAAATATATATACATATATAGCTGTGTTAAATGCTGTTTATTTGTCATCTCAACGTACGCCGCAACCAACTACAGCGCTGACATGTAAAAAGATCAGTTCTGCGACGAAATCGCCAATCTTGTTCGGAAGAGCGAAGGCTTTGACACTGTAGTGGCAAAAAGCGGTTTTAATTTACAAGTTGGAAAACTGAGTGCATCGGAATCCTGTTTAAGTGGGCGATGCACCTTGGTTGCCCAGCAAACAGATAGCGGAGGAAAGATTCTCCAATTTTGTGCCGACAATCATCTATTCTTGTCTAGTACCGATTTCCGACACAGTTCGCGTCCCATAGCGATATGGTGTTCTAACCCGACGGGTAGTCTGAGTCAGATTGACCATATTGCAGTAAGCTACCGTTGACGCGTTTCTGTCCAGAACCGTAGATCGTGCTGAACTATGTATGTCGAATCTGACCATGCGTTAGTTTTATTGCAATTTTTGCTGCAGATCAACGGCCATCGACGCAGGCCACAAACCCGATTGGCCGTCAAAAATCTGTGTGATTCGGCTGTTCGCAACAGTTATGAACAGATAGTATGCGAAGAACTAAGAACTCTGACGAGCAGTAGGATCAAAATTAAGCAGGCTATGCATTTGGCAGCAGGTTTCGTCTGTGGTCCTAGATCTAGCGTTCATCAAAGACATCGGACCTCGCAAGGATCGCTGGGTCCAATGAAACAAAAACGCCAGCTGCCTAACTGCAAAGAGGTGAATAAGATCTGTCGACAGTTGCAGCATCCACCGACGATAAGCCTTAAGGAAGACCGCGAAAACTAGTGGATTAAAGTAGCCAAAGAGATGGAACCGGCGTCCGCTTCAGGTAACAAAGACTATTTAAGCTTATACGCGACAGCTGTGGGCGGCGAACTTCGGTTAGTGAAGTCGTGTGCGATAAAAATGGAGAGCCCATCCTTGGTAGACAGGAAAGACTGGACCGTTGGGCAGAACATTTCAAGGATCAGCTTAGCTGGCCACACACTAACGTACTTAGTCTGACATCTGGAGCTGTGAATCCTTGGGAGGTGTCGCTTGATCTCCTAACGGAAGTAGAAGTGGAGTCGAATATTCGGCTTCTGAAGAGAGGGAAAACTGCCGGTTCCGACGAACTTCCCCCAGTTCTCTTCAGATTGGGTGGGGAAGCTCTGGTGACGTCACTTACCTCCTTGCTTCGTGACATTTGGAACGAGGGGCGTATTCCGTTATCGTTGGGGTGAGTCACTGATTATGCCCATTTTCAGGAAGGGCACACGGAGTGACTGTAGCAATCATCAGGGGATTAGTTGAATTTTGATGGTTACTAGGGTGTTGGCTTCGATAATGCTGCGCTGTTTGACACTAATTTGCGAGAGTGATGTCCGCGAACAGCAGGCCGGATTTCGTTCAGTTCGAGATCGCATCGACCAGATATTCTGTCTCCGCCAGTTACGGAAAACGCGCCACACCCAGTGCCGCCCTACGATCGCAGTGATTTTGGACTTGAAAGGCGCGTTCAACTCCGTGGATCGGACAGGACTTTTCAATACTTTCCAAATCGCAGGGTTATGCCACCGAAATTCTTGAACGTGCTTCGACCATTTTACATGCATGCTTGTGGTCGCTTGTTGGTGTGCGGTGGACTAACAACTTTATTCGAAACGACTAGTGGTGTTCGACAGAAGTGTTCCATCTCTCCATTCCTGTTCAACTTCGTCATGCATGAGGTCATGGAACACCCATAAAGAGGACTCCAGGTCGAACTAGGCAATGGTGAGCTGTATTAACTAGATTACGCAGATGAAGTTGTGTGCCTGTGCGAATGGTCAGACCATACTCGTGGGTTAGACAGACTCTCAAGGTCTGTAGGTCGGTTTGGCATATGCTTTGCACCTTAAAAGTTCAAAGTGCTGTTGCAGGACTAGATGACAGCAGCTCCGAGTTTGATACTGAATAGAGAGGGTCTAGGAAATGTGGATAGTCTTATTTGTCTTGTCAACTGCTTGTCGAACGATGTTAGCGCGGTAATAGAGATAAACACGCGTATATCCAAGGCTCGAGCGGCGTACGCTGAACTGAAGCACTGATATTTCCATAAAGTTGGAAGGCTGTGTGTACTGTGCCGCAATGCGCTCAGTTCTGTTGTAGCGATGCGAGACATGGAGTATACGTATCGGAGATGTTCGTCAGTTTGAAGTTTCCGGTCACCGATGTCTGCTTAGTATCACCAGGATTGAATTCAGTGACCGGATGAATAATGTTGGGGTTAGGAATCTATTATCAAGTGCCGGTCCTGAGAACACATTATCTGAGCGCATGAAGCTTGGTAGACTACGTTGGTTGGGTCACGTTGCGCGTGAACACTCGTCTAACATATCGTGCCCTACTTTGCATCCCTCCCACAGAGTGGAAGAACCCACGTGGAGATCAACAGATGACGCGGCAACGTGGAACGAGAAAATGTACAGCGAACATAGGTAAAGTAGATATCTCACGTCTTCGTGGTTGGGGTCCAAAAGATCTGTCCAACGGTTGGATGGCGACACCGAAGGATATGACTGCGAACCGTGAACTTCCTGTCGCTTTCAGCTCGGTTATTCACTTCATGTTCACTGCACCAGGAGATACGGTTATCAGTCTTACCCAGAAAGCCAATGGACCACGACCTGGCGAACTAACTTCAAGTTCCTCCAAGTTGGGATTTGGTTTGAACTGACAGCTAAATCAAAAAGTGGGCAGAAGAATAGCTGATTCAAACAGATGGATTTTAATCTACCCATTCCCCGCTGCCTTGTGGACTGATCGCCGATAAAACCGAAGGCCTAGTTGTTCTCCTGCTTATCGGCTGGATCCGCTGATGATATCCATCCACCATCTTCCAATAATCGCACAATTGAAAATAATTCCATGCGGCAACGGTTATCGCTCAAGAGAGTCAAGAACGCCGCCCACTGTGTTGGGTGGATAATGACTTATGCTATTTCTCAGGTCCTCCGTGCTAGACTGATGTCCCACTACGTTGTGGGTCATAATTTCGAATCGAAAGCTCAGAGAAATGCCGGTTCCAGAGGTTCTTGTTTTCATTTAGCGGCGGCATCCCCGAGTAGTGTCAGTGCTTGTGTTGAATGGGTGGCAGCGATAAAATGATCGGGAGTTCTTTACTACAGGGGAAGAAAAGACACCCTGCTAACGTGTCAGTACCATACTGGCCGCAGTAGTCAGTGCATTACAGTGAGCAGTTACCACGTAGCTTTTGCTCTCCGGTCAGAATCCCGCTCATCCCATCTAGATGATTACATTGTGATGCATTAATTACTGACTTCTAGCAATATCTTTATGTCGCCAAACTGCACATGTTCTTCTCTTGCTTCGAAGAATCTGATTGTTTTCTTGTCATCTACCGCTAGGCTAGGAGATACGCTGTTTCCCGGAGAGACAAGTTGTGTCCTCACTCGAGGGCGATCGGACTACTCTCTCTCATACGTATCTCATGTTTAGAGCAGGATACCACCTCCTTTTGCTCTTCTTGATTGGTCATGTAACTTATGGGACAAGTCCTCTTTGCATCTAGATTGCAGTCTGTGAGAGACGGCGAGTAAACTGCTTCTATCTTGACGATGGCTGTTTAGTTTACACGAATCCACAAGTCTTACTGCACAATGGACTCTGCTAGGACCCAGTCATGTAGTGTGACATCAGCACTCACTGAAATTCACTTCTGCGCCAACAGTACTAAAAGTCTTAGCCTCGGGGTCTCCAGATAGGTGTAACTAAAACTTTGCGAAAGGCCTAAAGGTGGCTTAATTCGAAAACCAGAGCTGGAGTCTTGGGTGCAAGTCAGTTGGATTCAGCGCATCGATGGCCAAAGTCTTCGACGTACGAAGCGAGTGTCGTCATCGCCGTTGAACGTTAAACAAGCAGGCAAGCGCCACTGACCACTGCCTTTCTCTAAGAGTTACACGTTGCTACAAAAAGGACGAATATTCTAAGGGAACAGGGAGTGGGCCTGCAGAGAGCGAGAGAAAAAGGGTGCCGTCTAACTGTACAAACGCATTTTATCAACTATTCTCATTCAACAAACAGTAGCAAGACTATCGCCGCTGTTCACGGTTCGCAGTCATATCCTTCGGTGTCGCCATCCAACCGTTGGATAGATCTTTTGGACCCCAACCACGAAGACGTGAGATATCTACTTTACCTATGTTCGCTGTACATTTTCTCGTTCCACGTTGCCGCGTCATCTGTTGATCTCCACGTGGGTTCTTCCACTCTGTGGGAGGGATGCAAAGTAGGGCACGATATGTTAGACGAGTGTTCACGCGCAACGTGACCCAACCAACGTAGTCTACCAAGCTTCATGCGCTCAGATAATGTGTTCTCAGGACCGGCACTTGATAATAGATTCCTAACCCCAACATTATTCATCCGGTCACTGAATTCAATCCTGGTGATACTAAGCAGACATCGGTGACCGGAAACTTCAAACTGACGAACATCTCCGATACGTATACTCCATGTCTCGCATCGCTACAACAGAACTGAGCGCATTGCGGCACAGTACACACAGCCTTCCAACTTTATGGAAATATCAGTGCTTCAGTTCAGCGTACGCCGCTCGAGCCTTGGATATACGCGTGTTTATCTCTATTACCGCGCTAACATCGTTCGACAAGCAGTAGAGAAGATAAGTAAAACGGTTGATAATCGTTTGTTCGTCTGCATCAGTGGGATAAACACGCAGTTGTCCCAAATTCATCACTATTATCATGGTACACCTGGATTTTTCAATGTGGTACTGAGGACCGAGAACGGCATCGCTGGATGCAAACAAATTAGATGAGATTTGGTTTCTGGTGGTTTGGCCCTGCTACAGTTCGTTTCAACTGAGTCTGGAAATGTTTCGCCAAGTTAACAAGTTCGAGGTTTAAATAACCAACTTGAGTGCACAGTGAGAGAAAATCGTCCTCTTTATATCCGAAAAGTGTTGTAATGGTTCATTGAGGTATCCGTCACCTTCGTGATTGTTTGCGTAGTTTAGTGGAACAAAAGACGCCGCCTCCCGAATTCTAAGATGTATAGAACAATACGGTGTCCGTGGCGTCAGGTGATAGTATGCCTTAAAAGTGTCAGTAAAAACTGATGAACAAAGGCGACCGATGAAATTGAATTAATAGCTGCTTCGTGTAACGGTCAGAGACTGCTTATGCTTGTATGCAACACCATTGGGCGGCGAACTTTGGTTAGGAAAACCGTATCCGATCAGAATGGAGAGCCCGTTCATGTTAGGCATCAAAGTCTCGATCGTTGAACTGAATACTTCAAGGATCAGTTTAGTTGGCCACGCTAAGGCAGTTACTGCGATGTCAACAATTGTGAATCTTTGGGAGGTATCACTTAACCTTCCAACAGAATTGGAAATAAAATCGAACTTTCGACCAGTGAAGCTGGAGAAAGCGCCCGACGAACTCCCTGATCCGTGACATTTCGAATGAGAAACGTATTCTGTTATCTTGGGCTGAGTCAACAGTTGAACCCATCTTCAAAAAGGAAACGCGCAATGACTGTAATAATCATCTTGGGATTAGTTCACTTCGGATCGGTAATAGGATCTTAGCTTCAACAATTCTACTTATTTGATTACCGACCCCCAGAATTAAAGTCAGCAAGAGAGAGTAGACTGGATTTCTCACAGGTCGAGGTTGCATCGACCAGATCTTTACTCTTAGCCCCTCGGTCGTAACGCTCCACGTACATCGCCGCCTAACGGTCATAGTTTTTCATTTTCAAAGTTTTATTCGATTCAGTCAGCCGAGGATCAATACGCAGTGCTCCTCACCGAAAGAGTATACTACAGAATTTCGTGAGCGATCTTAAAGCACTGGACTCGAATTCTGATCGCCTAAGTTTATATGGTGAACCTTAATGTCCGTTCGAAACGACCACTGGTGTTCCACAAGTGTATGTCCCGTTGCATTCTTGTTTACCTTCGTCATCTATCAGATAGTGGAGGATGCAGTTCTGTTGTGTTGCTTTGGGTTATTCCTCTGATACTCCGGGTCCATGTGCATCAACTTCTACTAGAGTAACGTGCACGAATAGCAAGTCGGTTTCCCCCAGGTCTAGATTGCATCAATCATATTTTCTCTCTTCCTCAGTTATTCGAAATGCGCCACACCAGTCTCCGCCCGACAGTCGTGCTTTTTATCGACTTCAAAAGCGTCTTTGATTCAGTCTAACGCTGAATGATGATGATGACGGCAACATTGTATATCGACATGGTATGCTGCAGAAATGTGGAACGTCGGCGTAAGGAATTTCAGGAATCTATTGCGAGCACCGCACTGGAATATTTCTGTCCGATTCAGAGAATATTCCATTACATTGCATCAAGCCTGGTAGACCTAGCTATCTAGTACTCGCGTTGCGTATAACGAGCGAATGCTTATTATATGGCTCCCTTTTGTCATTGGTCCGATGGAGTGGGAGAAGCTAAGCGGTAGTTTCTTTTTTCGTAAATTGGTGCAATCATAGATCCAAATCAGTCTTTATGAAACTGTTCCTTGCTCAAGTTGGTCCCGGGGTTTTCGTTAGCTCCGGTGTTAAAACCTTTCCGTCGTTTCCAACGAGGGACGATATCAGCCCATTTGGTCCAGCTTATTTATGCTTTTTCACCAAAACTGATCTCAAGGATAACTTCCAACTCTGATGGAGGATTGCTGTCTACTTGCATTACTTAAATTGTTAGCATGCATTCGAGGTCCCCTGTGGCCGTGAACCAAGTAAATCGCTCCTTAAAATGTCCTTCGCAATGCTGCCAAAAGGGTCTCAGTGAGCCGTCGGACTTCCTGTTCGCCTTGTTTACACTCAGCTTTCCTGGACTAGTAATTCCAGTCAGTTGGTAAAAGTTGCAAGGACTGGAGATGGCCATAGGACTTCCAGTTCAGCGCGTTAGAATATTTCTGCACAGCTGGTACCAATGATTCAGCTAAACCAGCCTTGTTTCAGGTGGCTTTTCTTCCCGTCGCTGATGCTTTGAGCATCCCTAGGACATCGATGTGTCTACCGACGGCATGTGATTGCTATATTTCTGAAAATCCGGGCGGTTCCC
This sequence comes from Fasciolopsis buskii, assembly GCA_008360955.1. Classification (NCBI taxonomy): domain Eukaryota; kingdom Metazoa; phylum Platyhelminthes; class Trematoda; order Plagiorchiida; family Fasciolidae; genus Fasciolopsis; species Fasciolopsis buskii. Next base: position 19,980 of record LUCM01010485.1, read on the forward strand.
AATTGTTTACAAATCTATCTAACGGCTTACCCAGAAACAGGCTATCTGAGGAGCATACAATCTTCATATTGTGCATTGTCCAGTTGTTTAGCAAAACCTGAGCTGTTACTGTACTCTGTCACTCTTTGTCGAATTCCTCCAGATTGAAATGTAAATGCATCACAAGGGTATCATCCTCGCATTTTTTACTGTACGATGTGCAAGCAAGTCGCTCTTCTTGTCTCGTTCTTATGCATGGCAGTATAATCATAGCCATTCTATTCACACTACTCCTACTTTCCGCTTCTTATGATATGTCTAATGGTAAATAGAATAAGGAGCTAACTCCTATCGAGGGTTGTTCTCATGAAATAATTCACCATGTGATATCACCGCTCAACTCAGCATTAAGAAACCATGGAAGCACTTATTTTACAGCTGTTTCATTCTTGTTAGGAATCATCAGCAGTGCATATCTACCGCTCCTGAACTGAGTCACCTGCAGAGAAGTCATCTATCGATAGGAGTCGATTGCTTTGCGCTAGAGGTCCGTGGCCATGTAAACCAGTGAGGGTTAGGTGCAACATCATCATGTGGTGAAGTTCAACAAACCGTTCAGAGCCTGCCCGGTAGCGTAATGGCTAAAGCGTTTGACTTGGAATCGTTCGTCCCGGGTTTGCGTCCCAGTTCGGGCGCGGTGGATATGCAGTGCTGGTGATTCCTAACAAGGATGAAACAGCTGTAAAATGAGTGCTTCCATGATTCCTTGATGGTGAGTTGAGCGATGATATTGCATGGTGAATTATTTCATGGGAAAGTTGTTCTGCTAAGAGGAATAGACAAAGAAAGCATGAAGACCTTGATTTTAATGTCTAACCTCACTTAAGGCGCCACTTTACAAAATGTTTCCATTTATACGAAACGACGAACTATTCTATTACTAATATTATCGTTATTCAAAGACCGACTGCTCCTTGAAAACGTGTCTATCAGAATTCGATTCTACTGTTTTTAACTCGGCTTTCTTTTTCTGGAAAATTAGCACATACGGGCTGAGTTAGATCTCACGGAAAGCTCAATGGAAGTTCGAACGACGCCGAAAACCTTCGATCCGTTCATCATACTCAAAGCACGTGATGTAATTCGTCTACTGGCACGATCAGTCCCCTTTGAACAAGCAGTTCGCGTCCTTCAGGATGACATCTTTGCGGACATAATCGAAATCAATTTGACCAATCGAGAGCGGTTCATCAAACGTCGTAATCGCCTGATCGGTTATGAGGGTGAAACTTTGAAAGCATTGGAATTGTCCACAAACTCTTACATCGTAGTTCAGGGCAAAACGGTGTCCGCCGTAGGCCAATACGAGGATTTGAAGCAAGTGAGCCGACATTTTTACTGACCCAATGCGTCCATTTGATTTGTGTACGATGATGAGTATGCCGCTTTCCCAGATCTCTGGCCTCTTGCTTACCGTTTCATGTCGTAAATCATGTCGATTTTTTAACTCACAAAGGGCTGGGATTTCGGAAGTCATCATGGATGTGTTGTCAGAATAATTCTCGGAAGTAGACAAAACCAGAAATTCGGGATATCAATACGTATGCTCTGTGAGGAAACGTATCACCGATTTTTAGAACCGAAGTGAAACGTCGAGTTCAGGGACCCCGGAGCTTTGGTTAGATCTTATCTGCAAGGCAGTAGCGCGAAGTTTGCCGTTTTCCAGTTGCCGGTAGCCTGTGATCGGTATTTCAGATCACATGCATTCTGATGGATTCAGATTAAAGACTTAACGATTCCAGTGGCTGAAGTTCATATACCTCTACCAGTTTATGGAAACAGGCCTACAGCCCATTTTAATGGCGGACCACAATCAACACTGGTGCCCGCAGCATATTCTCGTGACATTTTCTAGGGAACGCTTTCCATGGCAAAACCCCATACTGTTACTGCTTATCCGTATGTCAGTTAGGCCGGTCTGAACCTATGTCATTCGCAGATAACTGCCAGTTTGGTGACCATGCCCCTATCCGCAACCTGGGGACGCGCCGCATAGTTCAAAGCCCCGCCTCATTCATCCGGCCAAACGTGGCACTTCTTGTCATTTATTATATAAGTATCTTGTTCATTGATTACTCTAATCGGAAGACATTTTAATCCCAAGTGAGTAGTATTCCTTGATATGTTACTCAATTCTGCTTCTGGAGATCAAACTTTGCAGTATGCTGATCCCACGAGTCAGCGCATCCAATAAGTGGACGGTTGTCTTCATCCAGTCGTTTATCTTGACTATGCAAAGCTTTATTTGGTTTACAATATTCCAACTTATACCTAAGCTTTCGTATTTGAAACTCTCAGCTCCGAATACCATACTCTTCCTTGTCTTGTGGTCTGCAAATGACTTGATACAGTCCAAAATGCTTACCTAACTTTCGCCTTGCTTTGACGAGGCAAGATCAACACTGTTCTTAGTCGTTTCTTTGATTTTAGGTGCGAAAAATTGTCTGGAGTTGCATCTACGACAATGTGCATCCGGCATATTCCATCAAGCGTTTGTTGATAGTAAAAAAACTCCAAGCGGACCCGACAAAACAGAACATATCTTGGGATAGATTTCTACCCAAATTGAAGAAGAAAGTTCTCAGTCGTCGTCACAAACCCCATAAGGTGAGTTTCACTTTGATATGCTCTCGTCTCACTCATCTTGTCGGTTAATGCATTTCCAGTGCGTTGGGATATGGAATGCAGTTCAATTCATTAATTGTGGTCGTACTTGTTGCTCTCTAGTGCCATTTAGCCGGGTGTGAGAGCCTATCCGGAAAGTCAATCATTGGTTGGGTGGCCACGGTGACGGAACAGCGCTCTGCGCCACAATGTTCAGGTCAAATGTAATTCGTTAAGACCTAGGTCGGACAACCTGCTGGCTAGGTATTTGATTCAGTCAGCTAGCTTTGTGGGTTGTGCAAAGTTGCCGATTCTGAAAAAGTCGGATAAAATGATCATATATATATATATAAATTTTAAGAGAATCACGTTGCGTAAGATCACTTATTGACCTATCTTATTGGCTAAGAACGTGCGAATCCTGTCTAGGATGGATTGCACAATCCGCGGTATCGTTTCGTTACGTCTTCGTCTGACCACCTTCCAGAAGGTACGGATCCATCAGGTATACTTCTGAGCATACTTAACACGTACTAAAGGAATCCATACGCACTAGTCATCGGATTAGGCCCTTACTTCGACCTCTACAGCTTCCCCCCACGCCGTGCTGTGTAGTGGCTAGTCATCTAGAACCAATAATCTCCGGATTTCTTACGCCCATAGAAGTCGATTCTAAGCTTCAAGATGGAATCCATCAAGGTGGCGCGATACGTACGTAGCATTTCATGATCAAACGTACACCGTCGATGCAGTCGGTGCTTTGGATTCATCATCATCATCATCGTTCAGCGTTAAACAGCAAGGCAAGCCTCACTGACCGCTCCCTTTCCCCAGAGTTACACGTTTATATAAAAAGAGTGAATATCCAACGGGAACACGGAGTAGCCCTACACAGGCGGGAAAAGATAAGATACTGCTGCGGCCAACACACGGAACACAGCCTAACTGTACAAACGCACGTGTTTTCAATCATTCTGATTCGACAGAAAATGACAGCACGATCGCCACTGTTCACGGTTCACTGCCATATCCTTCAGTGTCTCCAGCCAGCAAGTCGACAAGTCTTTCGGACCCCAACCACGAAGGCGTGAGACACCTACTTTACCTAACTTCGCTGTACATTTTCTCATTCCACGTTACCACGTCATCTGTTGGCCTCCACATGGCTTCTTCCATTCCTTAGGAGGAACACAAAATAGGGTACGATATGGTAGACGAGTGTTCGTCATACGCAACACGTGACCCAACCAGCGCAGTCTACTGAGTTTCATACGCTGAAATAAGCTATCTTCAGAAGTGGCACCCAATACCAGATTCCTAACCTCAATATTACTCACCCGGTCACTCCATCCAATCCTAGCCACACTAAGTAAACATCGGTTGTTGAAAACCTCCAACCGACGAACATCACCCACACGCATACTCCACGTCTCGCAACCGTACAACACAACTGAACGCACTGCAGCACAGTACACACGACCTTTCAACTTGAGTGAAATATCAGGCCGACGCGACAAGTGCTTCAATCCAGCGTAAGCTGCACGAGCCTTGGATATACCATCGTTGGACACGCAGCTACCAAGGTAGGTGAAACGGTCCACCATTGTTATTTCCTCTCCATCCAGTATGAAGTTCGGCGCTGCTGTCGTCCAGTCCTGTAACACTACTGTGCACTTTGAAGGTGCAGAGCACATGCCAAACCGAGCAACCGATCTGGACAGTCTATCTAGTGCCCGTTGTGCATGGTCCGCAGACTCGAACAGGCACACGACGTCTGCGTAATCTAGGTCGCATAGCTTTCCACCATTTCCCAGTTCGACTCCTACGTCCCGGAGACCTCCTAAAGGATCTTTCATCACCTCGTCCAATGCAAAGTTGAACAAGAATGGAGAGATAGGACACCCTTGTCGAACACCACTAGTTGTTTCGAATGAACGTGACAGTTCACCGTATACGCTAACGCGACCATAGGTATGCGAGTACAA
>LUCM01010485.1:27070-51761 GCA_008360955.1 Fasciolopsis buskii
CTTATTTTCGACTGAGCTGCTAACTCAGATCAACTCCCGACTTGGAGAACCAGGAGACTACTTCGTCAGGCCTCTAGCCATTGACCCCCCCCAAGGCATGATTGGATCTTCGGCTTGAGATAAGCCATCCTGTATAGCTCGTTGGATCATGGAGGCACGCAAGCCGTCACACCACGTCAAGGTGTAGTCTCGTTGTGACAGGTGCTGTGGATTAGTGAAACCCTGACAGTAAACGTGGAGCTTGATTGACATCACTAAAGGGAAATGATTATCTGACGACAAGACGATATGCATTAGAACATTCAACGTTTATATGTATTCTTTGGCCGTGTGTGCCTCTTGGAATCACAATGTGGATGAAGAAACAGCATATGGTTAATCTACACAGGCCACCCCCAAGTACCTCATTTTCGCCGCGCGTGCGAATGCGTAGGTGACCGTGGGGCGGTGGAGAAAAACTACCAGCCGTTCGCATAGTTTTGCATGAGACGTCCGACGCCAGAAAGGACGATGCACATTGAGTATCGCATCGGCGGTTACAAAAACTGGTCGGTAGAGCTTCCTTGTTCTGAACCTACTTGGAACCTATTTGTGCTGTATCTTGGATATGGCTTCTGTACTGCTTTTTTATGACGCGTAAAAAATAAACGTAGTAGCCGCTAGAGCCCACTAAGCGAGGGCTGGGAGGCCCAGCAACCAAGACTCTGTTATTTGGAGTAGCATGCGACATCATAGGGTCTCAGCAGGTCAGGCAAGGCAACGAAACATACGACAGCGAATTGCCTCCTATCACCGAAGTGACCGACGAATGTGGGATTCAAATCTCTGATTTTTTTGGGTGACACGCCCAATTCACCTGGCCTCGGCCGTTTAGATTCCATCCAAACTGGTAGTGTTGTCCCTGTTCTTCTCAGGCAGCGGACCAGGCATCACTTTAATCATTTGATTGATATGCTTCACCGGTTACCTATTAAGTTTTGTATGTGCTTGTTTGCAAGTGTATATAAACGTAATCGCTTTGGTTGTTGCATTTGGATCTTCCTTTTTATGGTGCATCGGATTGATGAACTAAATCTTACTCTACGGGGTGTAATCTTTCTTTCTTGTATTGTCGTAATAAATTGTAGCTAACAATTGCTGGGGTTGTATTTCGACTTCATTTACTACGCACGTTGACTGGACTTATTTGACCGCCCTAAAGCTGATCCACTCTTATCCCCATACGACTTACTCAGATTCGGAAGAAAAAGGAGTACACTCCGTTCCCTCCCGCGCCAACTCCATCAAAAGTTGACATCGAACTGGCCAAAGGAACCTATTTTTTGGCCGAAGCTGAGCGCAAACGTCTGAAACGAGAGTCAAAAATTGCGAAATCTGAGCAAGTGGCAAAACAGCGCAAACTGAAACGTGCAGCTGCCTTTATTCCACCAGAGGAGCGAGTAAAGCGACCGAAACTGGACGGCACGGCCCCAGATCAGCCGAAGAAAAAAAAGCATAAGCAGTTAGAAAGAGAGCCATGAACGTTGGAAACTGAACTAAATTCGTAAATCGCCGTACTAACTGATGGCAATGTAAATACAGTTACTTTTTGTTTATTGTGTTTTGCGCAGCGTCTTGTCTATCCTGAATCACCGTAGCCATGTCTAAAACGGTCGTTAAACTTGAGGAAAAGGAAACCGAAAAACTCGTCGGTTAATTTTTTTAACGCCTTAAACACAAATGAACACTAATAATAAAATACATATGGTGGTTATATGTGCATATGTTGATAGCCTTCTTGGGAGGTTTTCAGTTGTTAGAAGTACGAACAGGAGCGCTTGTTCCAAGCAGATATCCCCTCTAAGGAGACACCACGCATTATCTCAATACTCTTCAGAATTGTTCATGAAACGACTAATTAGACCTATCTGTTTGGTTTACCATTGCAAAATAGTTGAGGCTATGTAGCTACTAGCGAAAACCAAAAAGTTGTGTACTGCTCCTTCAGTTTTCAATGGTAAGTCGAGCACTCAAGATATGAACATCGTGGTGATGCGGTATCTCCATCTTGCCGAGAATCTACCCGGTAAGGGTTATTCTGACACAACCAAATCTCCCCGCACCTGATGAATGTGTCCAGTCCACCAGTTGACTGAGTCATCATCTCGCGCCAATTCGTCCAGGATGAGAGTAAGCTCGACTGAGGAGCGCGCCCTGCGCTTGGTTCTGCTACCGCGCACTACGGGCTGATTGCTTTGACATTACCTATTCCACTGACTAAAAGGAATACAGCCATGACGTAGAATTTCACGTGCCATAAGACTAGTTTCGTTTCTGATGTAATTTTTCCTAGTTTAAAACTCAAGTACTTCTCCGGAGACATGCACGAACCTCAGTCTGCTTTATTCGAGTTTCCATATACCAGTTGTGAATTGGTCAGTAAAGTCTACCCGACGGAATTTTAGAAGGTTGTTTTGGCAAAATGAGATTCGGTGATACGTTTTACGTCGTCCCATCTGAAAATAATCGTATCACTAGCGCTTTATTGCTTTCTGGCACCCACGAATGTTGGTCCATCAAAGGATAGACATCCTTCTCAGGCCAATTTGCAGAGACTGCATTGTTGAAGCTGTGAATTTCGAGGCAGCGATTTTATGTAGCATGAAATTTTCGGGGCTGAATGCTTGCGCCGCGAGATAACCGTACGTTAAGTAGGGGGCGTTAGCTCCTGAAGGTGGACTGGGCTTAGGTTATGCTCACCTTGTGAAATGCGACCGATAAGACGAAAAAGCCCACGAAACGTCGCGAAGCTGGCTGAAAAAAAGATAGTGTGACGGTTAAACGTGAACGGCGATTACCAGTCCTAAAGATTCACGGGTGCTCGTGCGTGGATGATTTTGACCACTACATATCACACGTCCGCCCGTTTCTGTCTGCAGTTCCTCCAGAAGATAACGAAGCAAATAAACAGATCATCTGTCTGCCATCTAAACGCAAATGCGCTTCAACAGTGGCATTTACTTAGTATCCAAAGTACATTGGAGCATCGCTTCTTGTGATGTATCAAGACCTCATCATCGTTATGTAAATATTGTTTGAACTTATCTGCCTAGGGCTAAGTTCGTGTGGGCCAATCAATCGAAAATGAGCCGGACTGGCAATTCCGACAACAGAAACTGAAGAATCACGTGGGGAAATTTACAAAACACCTGTACATACGAACTGGCCTCTTACATATTTGTAACATTGTGCTGATTACGTATGTACAACAGATTGGGTTCAAAAAGTTGTCTGTACATATTTCATTGTCGCCATCAATTATATGAAAGAAAGGAACCATCCCGGGGTGAAAACTCCGAGAACAGTGAAGAGGAACTCAATCCCATAACTTGATATTCCCGTCCCATCCGGCTGTCACCACCTTGGAGGTCTCATGTGGAAGCCAGGCACAATTGATGCATACTCCCTCGTGCGCCTTCCACTTCGTCAGTAACCGAGTGGATTTCCATTCCCATAGGCACAGGTTGCCGTCTCCGTCACCGGAGATGATGTATCGCTGATCCGGTGACATATCCACGGTACACGCGTATCCGGAAACCATATGACCACGGAATATTTTCTTTCGCATGCGTTTAAAACCGGCGAATATATTGAAAACGACCAATTGGTTATCAAGTGACTGACAAATTAAATACTTGCCTGAAAATAATGGAAACGTTTGGATTGAACTGAGTTTGACGGACCGAAAAAATAAACGACCTGTATTTATATATCCTCTTTAAAAATATAGATCATACGAGTATCGTGAGAGAAACATATCCAGAGTATCTATGCTTCAGAGAAATAACTGGGGGAGACCGAAAACTATGGTGCGGCACTCAATTTGAATGATAAAGAAACAACTGACAGATCACTGACCGTTGACAAAATGACCGACGGTAGTGGGAATTGAACCTCTGATCTCCAAGTTAGTAAAGCACTATGCTCTTGACCCCACCGCCGATCACCAAACAACTCCATTCCAAGTCAGTTCAAAATATTGGGCCCATAAAGCAAAAATGAATTAGTAGAACGACAGCATAAAGGGTTTTCGGTCCAGTTTTCAAAAGCATCCCTATTGCACTGTGCTGCTTTTGGTCGCTACCCTAGGGCATCGCACAGGACGAATCATCATCGTTCAGCGTTAAACAGCAAGGCAAGCCTCACTGACCGCTCCCTTTCCCCAGAGTTACACGTTTATATAAAAAGAGTGAATATCCAACGGGAACACGGAGTAGCCCTACACAGGCGGGAAAAGATAAGATACTGCTGCGGCCAACACACGGAACACAGCCTAACTGTACAAACGCACGTGTTTTCAATCATTCTGATTCGACAGAAAATGACAGCACGATCGCCACTGTTCACGGTTCACTGCCATATCCTTCAGTGTCTCCAGCCAGCAAGTCGACAAGTCTTTCGGACCCCAACCACGAAGGCGTGAGACACCTACTTTACCTAACTTCGCTGTACATTTTCTCATTCCACGTTACCACGTCATCTGTTGGCCTCCACATGGCTTCTTCCATTCCTTAGGAGGAACACAAAATAGGGTACGATATGGTAGACGAGTGTTCGTCATACGCAACACGTGACCCAACCAGCGCAGTCTACTGAGTTTCATACGCTGAAATAAGCTATCTTCAGAAGTGGCACCCAATACCAGATTCCTAACCTCAATATTACTCACCCGGTCACTCCATCCAATCCTAGCCACACATCGGTTGTTGAAAACCTCCAACCGACGAACATCACCCACACGCATACTCCACGTCTCGCAACCGTACAACACAACTGAACGCACTGCAGCACAGTACACACAACCTTTCAACTTGAGTGAAATATCAGGCCGACGCGACAAGTGCTTCAATCCAGCGTAAGCTGCACGAGCCTTGGATATACCATCGTTGGACACGCAGCTACCAAGGTAGGTGAAACGGTCCACCATTGTTATTTCCTCTCCATCCAGTATGAAGTTCGGCGCTGCTGTCGTCCAGTCCTGTAACACTACTGTGCACTTTGAAGGTGCAGAGCACATGCCAAACCGAGCAACCGATCTGGACAGTCTATCTAGTGCCCGTTGTGCATGGTCCGCAGACTCGAACAGGCACACGACGTCTGCGTAATCTAGGTCGCATAGCTTTCCACCATTTCCCAGTTCGACTCCTACGTCCCGGAGACCTCCTAAAGGATCTTTCATCACCTCGTCCAATGCAAAGTTGAACAAGAATGGAGAGATAGGACACCCTTGTCGAACACCACTAGTTGTTTCGAATGAACGTGACAGTTCACCGTATACGCTAACGCGACCATAGGTATGCGAGTACAACGCTGGAGATGCTCGCACAGAACGAAAACGGGATACTAATTCAGGCAACTGGGTAGATAAAGGATCGTTTCGAATGTAAGAGCCACTGCCTGCACCTAGACTAGCGTCCATTATATATGTATGAAGAAAGATCCGCCTATTACTTCGGTTATTTACCCCATTTTAATCTGGTTCCTATTCACTTTCCTTAATCCCAATTTGTTTCATTTTCACTGTTAAACAAAGTCAAATGTTAGCCATTGTTATAGTGTCGCCTTCATTGTCTGACTCATGCCTTTTGCTGCCTGCTTTGTACTTGAACACCAGTTACACCGATCAGTAGGTTGTCCTTCGCTTCTTTGTCCGCTCACTGTTGAGGCATTTATACTCCCAGCTTGGTTCGTTGTTTATCAAAGTAACAGTATCACATTTTGTTCCAGATCTGTCCATGGTTCTGACTGAATCCGCTTTGTTCTGTGGGAAACTCAACTCATCTGGTATGGAAGCTACATATTCTCATTTCCATCAACGCTATAAGCAATCCAGTGTGAGGATCTCGTGAAGTTTAATCCGAAAATCAAACTGATTAGGTTTTAAATACCCATTGTAGACTGGTCATTCAACCCATTCACTAACCAATATCTGCTTTGGACGACATTTGCGTGTGAGCATGCACCAGTCATTGCAGTCTAGCTACATTGCGCACTAGAGAAAATGAATTCCGCTGCCCAGTATTCAACCCATAACCTCCGGCGCGAAGCATAGCCAGAAGGGACCGCTTATCCGCACCCCTTGTGTCGGAGAGCAACTGGTTTTATCGTCAGAATATAAAACCTACATGGAAAACAACATGCACACATACCAGTATCCTACCAACATTTTGTTGCTTATATATATATATATATATATATATATATATATATATCATCGAACTAGGGAGAAGTACTAATTTAAACCGTGCTCTAAGGTGTACAGTCGACCAGAATTTGTCATTTGACTGATGCTGTTGAGCTTTGAAAGCCTGACCTGATATTTGAACGTTACGTCAACCGAAACCTATTCGCTTACAGTGACCATACTAAAGATTCTGTAGCTATGTTAGGCCAACCACCGTTCTCTCCAGTCAGGAGCTGACAGTTTCTAATCAGTCGAACTGAGCTGCTGTTTTTCAAAACTTCCTGCTACACTGTAACCGAAGGTGTGGCACTAGCAACGTAGACCGACATGAAAACTATCTCGGAGTTCATGGTTAACTACTGTGCCCCAAAACAATTGAATTAAATGCTTCTCATCCTAAGCAGAATCCTGCTTTGCACATCACTGGTGGCAGTTCGTTGTTTCCCGGCTTTGTATGGTCCCATGCCACTCAATGTTTCATATCACGGATGCCGGTTGTTTATCATCAAACAACGGGTCTTCTTAGGCGGCAGATTAAACCTTTTCAAAACAGTCACGCTATATGAAAGCATTAGAAATGAGAGAATTGCAAACTTGTTAGCTCGGAACGATCTGTTGAGTGGTTATTCTTTAATCAGCGACGACCAAGTGTCGAAAATCAGCACTCACCGTTTGGGGAGACCGAGACAGCAGGCATAGAGTGAAGTGACGGATCCGCAAGGTATTTGAAATCAACCGGAATATCCCATTCCCATACACGCAGAGACTTATCATCTGAAGTTGACACAAAACGACGATTGTTGTCCACGAATGCGACAGCATTCACAGCACCCAAGTGACGATCATATTGCTGAACAACCTCACCGCTCCGCGTGTCGTACTGCACACAAAGAATAATGGAAACGAAAAGCGCGCGTGCATCTTTTATGGTTGCATCAACAACACAATACTGATTCCGTGGTTTCCACAGGCTATTGTTAGTGGAGCAACGTATCTAATACAATGTTGTTGCTAGGCTTTATAACTCACTAACACTTGTTTACCGTGGGTAGCTTTTCTGAAAACGAGTTTTACGACCGAACTGGTTGTTTTTTCTGGCATCCTACAGAAACAAAAAGTTGCGATTCCAAAACAAGATGCTGCATACCATTCAAGCTTCTACTCACGATTTCCATCCAAATAAATTAACTTTGATAACAAACAATAATCCGCATCCTTTAAACTGGAACTGGGGAAATGTTAGACAATAATCGAAAATATTGTTATCAACATATTCACAATGCTTGTCATGTTATCCCGAGGTGTAGAAAGCTGGTGTGCTGTGGGTCTCCACAAAAATAAGATGGGAGCTGCTTAGCAGACAAAACTATTGCTCTCATTACCGGTCACTTAACACTGCCATCCAAATGCTAGAAAACTTTCACGGGTAAATATGAAAACGAGCAGAGTTCAGTTAGTGACGAACAACAACATTTTTCCAGCAAAATATAACAGATCTTAACGTCACACTCTTAGGAGACGAGGAATGTCTCTGAAAATTCGATGTTGTTTACGGTACCCGTGAAAGTAATTTGATTCCACAAATAATCGAAATAATTTTCCACTACGGTAAACATATCATGCAGAAGTAGTGGACAATGTGATCGAGAAAAAGAAGTTTAAGTCTCACTGTAGTTGAAAATTTCACCTGCTCGACATTTCCAAATTTTTCCAGATACTGACAACCCGTTTCCCTATTCACTTTTTCCCAAGAATACAACAAAAAAGAAATAAACCTTGTGATAATTTTAGTTCACACTAGTCTGACTTGTTGAATCAGATAGTACACTATCCAAATCCTGCAATAATTTCTTCAATAATCCAAACAGAGTTGGGTAGTCTTGATGTCTTTGAGTTTCTTCGATTTTGTTATTATTGTTTAGGCGACAAACTACATAAAGTTTCCGGAAGGGTGCAGCCACCATCTGTAGGTTGCCGAATGGGGAAACGACCGACGACGAGAAAACCCCGAACCTACGAAATCCATGTTCAAACACTGCGATACTGACCACGTGATGATCATTATTACTAACAACAGTACCTGCTTGGAACGCGTGCTAGTTTTGATTTGTAGGAGGTCGCGTGGTTGGACTCGCTGAATTTGTTGTATATATATATATATATATATATATATATATATATATATATATATATATATATATATAGGTGTGCATTGGACTCGTTTGAAAACAAAGATTGTGCCAAAACAACTCCAAAATAAAACTAGTCATAGAATGCGAGGGGCGAAATCATAGTGTACAGGAAGAGAACAAAGTTACCAACAAACGAAAAACAGGTTGAGCTAATTGTTACGCTACACGATATCTCGATTAAAGGTGGAGAAGAGTTTGCAGAGAACAGGAATTAACTGATAACTCACACACAAGATCTTCTTGTCCGCACAACCAGCCAGGAACAAATGCTGCTTATCTTCGTCCGGATTAAACCGTACGCAGTAGGCAACTCGTTTTAGGTTGAACTGATTTGTACATTTCCCCGTTTCTGTATCCCACAATTTCACGTAACGATCATACGATGCACTGAGAAAGTGTTCTCCAGTGTTGTCAAAATCAATGTCACGCACAGCCTGACGATGTCCCATATAGCTTCGGATAAGTCTGCGTTCCTTGTACAACTCCCAAAGCTTGAGAAGAGCCAAGACGAAAACCAAAAATAACTCGATACGAAGTGATTAAGCGAATTCGAATGGGAGAACACGCCAAAAAGAGCAAGTGGAATTTAACATCCGTGGCTCGGACGACATAGATTGACAAAAACCTAGACGGACGTTAACCCGAGTTACGTCGTCATGTGCGGCGTATGTGATAGCACGACTCAACAGATATGAAAGATTCGAGTGATTCGAACTGGGGGAAGAATAATCTGGAAAAATGGGGTGAAATCTATCGCTATGCAAGAAATTAGACATTGGCAATGAAGCCGGACGCTCATATGCCAGGCAACTTTTGACTACTGACGGGCATATAAGTAGTCCTGGAGTGCAGCTCGAATGGGTAGAAGTCTTCTATTATTTTCCTTCACTTCATATGACACACGACAATTCCAACTGGGGTAGAAATAAAGTGGAATGTTCTTATATGGGTGCAGATTCGTCAAACAGTAAGCACGAACACAATGGAAAGACTGCAAGCTTCTTGTGAACGGAAAATAACGAAGATATTTTCGAACAATTTAAAGTGGAAAATTAATTTTTGACGGCAAACAGATTTACAACTAAATGTTAAAAACTGAGGTACACATGGGAAGTTGTGCGACATCTGACCGAAGACAGAAACTTTATTTCCAGTCATTTTTTAAGACTTGATCCTCTGACTTCTGTATGACAAAATGCAACTTGTGAAATGTCGGACTTCAAAAGTGAGCGCAAGTATAATGAAGGAGATGAACATAATATAAACCTTTATTGTGAGTACAATGCCAATAACGGGACAGCGACCACTGGGATTCCAACAGTTCAGTTCAGTTTTTACAAACACTAACGCTGCACTGAATAACTCTGGCTCTGGCTGGGATGTCGCAAGATTATTTACTAAAAGGTTAAATCGACGAAGAATGAGCATACATAATTCCAATGCGTGAAGAGAATAACGTGGAAGAATGTCGCTGACAGTAATAACTAGCTGTGTTCTTCGTTTTTTACAACATTTCAACACGGGGACGCGAAGATCCAACTCGATCAATTCCAGTAAGTTTGGGTTTGTTATACCATTCTAGGGAGAACACTGCTAACCACCTTTCAATTACTACCTGCCCCAAAAGCAGAGTGCAATTTAGCGGCAACGCCCCCGTTGATGGAAGAACAATACACTAGATTACATTTTCAATGTCACTGTTTTTTGCTAGACCCAATGGGAACCGACATGTTGATAAAGAAACCACTGTCGAAATGGAAAACGTTCCCTTCTAGAGCGAACACCATCAAGATCAACAAAATTAGTTCGCTCCAGGGGGAAAAATAAGATGACAAAATTACCAGCATTGCTGGTATAATAGATCTCCGACTGAATGATAGCAAACAGAACTAGATAAGAACGACAACCATACTCTTGATGACAAAAGTTGATCGGTATTCTACGAGTTTTAGATTTTGCTATCTTTACCGATCGTGCCACATAATTTGGCATGATAGTTTGCCACCATGCTTTGTATTAAAACGGATTAAAAATTCTTTCAGGTGCATCCAAAAGGAATGCTGCCTCGTGTTGATTAAGGAAATAAAAATCAAGTGCACATGTGAAAAATGGTTTACATTGGGACATCAAACAAACCAATTCGTTCGAATTTCATGCAATCCGTTGCGAACGAGCATAGTATAACCTCTGCAAATTCGGCCTAGCAGACGAATGTAGCATGAAACTCACCTTTACTTTGCTGTCCATTCCAGCAGAGAGCAACAAGTGACCGGTTTTCGGAAACAGTCGAATAGCTGCAACACCTCGAGCGTGAGCACTGTTCCATTCGTGGATAAGCTTTTTCGGCAGAAAGCAACGATCCACAGGTTCCGTGGACCTGAGGTTGACGTTCGGTATGTCATGAGGAGCATGCAAGAAACTACGACCCTGAAAAGCAATAATTGTGATATAATTGTTTCAGAAAGAACCATATCGTCACCGTGATCAGCGCCACCGCGGAACGGGGAACCAAATATCGAGGGTTGTCGCTTCACTTGAAACATGATTAAATATGATAAGAAAGCATGAACATTCGAACTAAGAAGTCAAACTTAGGAGCCTTCTCCACGTGATACGTCTTATGTAGATTCCATTTACTTAGTAGAAGTTTTGAGGTGGTCAACTTGGATTGGTTGTTTCCAGAAAGAATTCATTGTACTCTGTTTTTTAAAAATTTGATTTTGCACTTTTAGTTGACGCGATTTACACCTCGGCTGACACAGATCAACAGTGTGTGAATCGAAAGAGCCAAAATGACCAAACATGAGCGAATGTTCACAAGATCCATTTGCGGTTAATCGTGTGGTCGGTTTTTGTGGCCTATCAAGACCAACCGACTGCTGCACAAATTGGAGGTCACCGTTTTCGGTCTTGTAGGACCAGTTCAACTAAAACAATCACAAATTGCAGTTACATTCAACAGTAGTAACAACAAAAATAACAATGGAATGTGCATAAAAACGATAGTCTGCTGCTGACTGGATCCGAAAGGATATGGACATACTTGGTAGTCCACTGCAGACGGGATATGCAAAGTTGATTTTTCTTCCACTGGGGCTTCCTCAACACATCGCCGCTTTGTGGCTTTTTTGGCCAAATACGCTTCCAGATAGACTCGGTCCTCCTCCGACGGAACGGATACGGTAATTTCGTCTTTGTACTTTGCCCATGGCCCAGTATAATCCTCACTTGTGGAATCCCAATTGCTGTCTCGTTTACGTAAATCCCCCTTGCGCTTTGGTGTTTTTTCGAAAACCGTTTTGCCTGAAAGTTCGGGTTGAAAAATGTGAAAGTAAGGTGGAATCAGGATGAAAATAAATCAGTCTGATTACGAATGGTGCCTACAGACAGCGTAACCGTGATACCGTTTGTAACGTTGTTAGCCATTCCATTTTTATTGTAGTCCTCATTCGGATGAAATAACTGTATTAAAATCCCATGAAGAAGAATACGTTTGATTAGCTGAACTATACGTGAATGAGCAGCACGACAATACGACAAAGACAGCGAGCATACTTTGCAGATAACTAAGGGGAGACGAGTGAGATTTACGCCAAGCACACCGAACAAGCATTCGCGGACCAACAATGTTCTTCGTTGCTGATGGATTAGCTGTCTTGAAAGTGTCACCTTTGATAAAATACAAGTCTGATGGGAGCACTCTGACGTGACCAGTGGTGATCCAATTGACCAAGCACTTGTCGCTCAGATATTTGGCTGTTAAGACTACACCGCAGACAGCAATTCGACGACTGCTTCATTGAAAGCTTGTAGTTTTACAGCAAACCGGGTTTCTCAGTCATGCTTTTGGGATTCAGCTGATTAGTGCACCGGGTCTTTAAAACTATGGGCCGGCACCCACTCATTACTAAATAAACAACACGACCTTTGTTAACGTATTATTTCACACATAATCCCCGAATTCAGCTCAATATACGAACACATTTATTCCCTTTTTTGGGGAAATCGAAAGATAGCGATCCTGACCACACACGCAATCATGAAGCACGAAGGAGAATAACTGCTCCCAAAAGCTACCTCCATTATATATATATATATATATATATATATATATATATTATATTGCCATGCGAGACATGAAAGAGAAAAATCCGTATAAAGAGTAATGATAAACTTCTTAGGAGTTCAAATAGGCTAAAAGCCATAATTCACAAGCAATCTACGGACAAACACAACGAATGTACTGGATTCATTCGGAATGCAAAAAAGTTACTTTCTTCGCCGAAAAGCTCCCGAGCTAGTACCATGTCTTCCTCATAGTCTCTTATTTCTGTATCTTGCGGAAACCATTTCCAACAATTTCCGACCAATGTCTTATCCACCTCTTTTCATCGAAAAAGCCAAAAAAGCTGAAGGTATTGGTTTACTTTTTGCATCCAACTGAAGCCTGTTGTTTTAATCACTTAGCCTTACCCACCCGGTTTTGACCTTCATCTGAACATTTCATTTAAAACAAAAAGCCGCCAGGTATCCATTAGGTATTTTGATCCTGACGCCATCTTATCAATGTTGCTTGAGAACTACTCACCTGGAGTTGCTCCCATTCTTCATCTATTGATCAATAATTAACATACAAAAATGAACGTTTCTTCTTGGAAGACTGTTCCCGTTCTTCTAAGTGACCTGTTCATTCTCTCCTACCAATACTTATCCACTCATGAAAACTGGGATTCCAAAGAATTACTATCGTACCTGGAACGCCATGCATCCATCAGTGACTATTTTAAACCTGAATACAGTTTATGTGTCATCGGAATCATGACAAGAGATGGAAACCAATGAGTAAGAGAGGAACCAAAACAATGTGTAGTGTTCACTATACATGACAGTTCTTCCAGTCCCCACTTCCATGTCACCGGCTATTCATCGGGATCTATGATTCTTCTGTGGGCTTCACACCACCGTACATGGTTGGCTATGGAGACCCTACCTCAACTGTTGACTAAATGATCTAACTCATATAACAAGGAGGATCTGAAGGTCACGTAACCCAACGGGAATCGGTGACGGACTGCTCGTTTCATGTGCCCTTCGGATGGGGCTACGTATCCTGTGTGGCACAGTACACGAAATCGCAACAGATGCCGGTTAGTATACAATCGTATGCTTTGAACGCCACCGATGATTAGTTTAGAATCAAAGTCTATCCCTCTGCCATAGACTGAATACCAAAGATCAAACAGTCAGTTCGAAGGCACCGAATATTAGTGAGAACACTTTTACCAGGAGAGGCAGGTCCGTGAGACTTCCTAGAAAAAAGTCTACTTGAGAGGCCGCTAACTTAGGAGCATTTCAAGAGGCGTTCAAAGCCAGTGAGCCATTCAGAATTTGAGCCACCAAACCACGACCATGCTAGGGTATTTAGAGAAATGTGTTCTGTCGCCAAGGGTCCACTGACGATCAACCGGTAAGCTTTGGACTGTCAGTGAGAATGCGACTTGGTGTAGTGTGACGGCTTGCGTGTTGCTATTACCCAACGACATATATAGGATGGTTTATCTCATGCCGAAGATCCATTCGTACATAGAAGGTCAATAGGTACAGGCCTGACGAAGTAATCTCCTGATCCTTCAGAGTGGGGCCTGATCGGAACTGGTAGCTCAGTCGGGAAAATAAGTGAAAGAATAATTGATCCAAGTAGATGGGCTTCCACTCAGCCACATCCCACTCCCTTGGGGTCAGGTTCTTCCTAAAACCAAAGGTTCTGGTTGAGAACCGTAATCATCCTTCTGCTTAGTGGCTGGACTCCCTGGCAGTCTCCGTCCACAAAAACCTCAAAGAATAACACAAACACAATGAATTCCATACTGCATCGGCCGTCGCGCAAGGTAATGCAAAACGCGCCATCCAGTGCCTCGGGTACAGTGGTTAGTAATAAATGTGTGCCCGCTCCAAGTTCCCGTCCTGGGTTGACACCCTGCTGCCTCTTAAATAAGCACTTGAAGTCAAAAGCTCCGGTTAAGATTCAAAAAAAGTGGTGCAGGCATCCGCGAAGTACCAGTAGCCCGATGTATGGACGACGCAAGTTTCCATGAAGAACTGCGGCTCGACGGATTTATCTAGTGGTAACAAGGAGAAGGGGAAAAAGCAGTTCCCAAGCCTGCCCCTGCATTCCTCCAACTCGTGGTGGATACCATACCGTCGGCAGGAGTGTCGGCACAGTCGATGACATCATAGTGACTGGAAACTCGGTAGACAACTTGTACGACCGCCTGTAAACAGTCTTTCAAAGTATAAGTGATTTTGGGCTGCACCTACGTAAGGAAAAGTGCCAATTCTTCATGAACGAAACTAAGTACCTCGGGTTCATCGATGCTGAAGGCCGTTATCCAGATCCAGAGAACATCAAGACAATTCAAAAAATACCCATTTCAAAAGCCTTCTCATCCCTCCGCACAATTCTTCTCTTAGTCAGCTAATACATGGCCTTCCCAAAGGATCTCCATCGCGTGCGCAGTCCGCTCAACGAGCTGCTACAAAGAGAACACCAGGTGCTGGTCATATCAGCGTCAATCGGGATTTGAAGAACTGAAGCAGAGGCCGGCTTCGGATGTGCTGTTAACAGACTACAACTCCAGCTTACAGGTAACTGTGAGTACCGACGCTTCAAACTGCGGTGTCGACGAAGGCATCTCACACGTCTCCTAGCGGAGCCCAGAAGGCTGTAGTACACGCGTCACGGACGTCGACTCCAGCAGAAAAAAACTACGGCCAGAATGAAAAATAGGTGCCAGCTCTAATATCCGCGGTGACAACGTTCCACAGGTTCATTCACGGCCGACACTTCACTTTACGAGCCGACCACAAGCCGCCGCTATCCAAATGAGGCTAAAAAAGGGTATCCCAACACACACCACCAGTTGCCTCCACAGATGGGCAACCATCCTTCTCCTTTAGGACTCTGACATAAAGGTCTATAAAACCACAACCTCCAGCAAAGCAGATTTACAATCCCACCTAGTCAGCAGCCACGAACAAGAGGATGAAGACAGCGCCACAGCTGCTATTTCCAAGGCTAACTTAACCCATGGCCATTCTTAAGGCTTACCGACAATTGACGCTGCAACTGCTGACGCATTAGAGAGCTGGCGGTTTTGCTCCATTAGGGTCAGCAACCCTTGTGAGATCCGGTGTCTTCCATGAACACCAGATCTAGGGCCATAGACGATACGTACTGACAAGTGCATCGCTTGCTTGATTTGATCCCACTGCTTGTCTACATTGCTGATCGTCGAAGTTCTTAGGTTCTTCAGATACTATCTGTTCATAGCTGTTGCGAACAGCCGAATCACACACACGTTCGACGGCCAATCAGGCTTGTGGTCTGGGTCGATAACCGTTGAACTGAAGTAAAAATCGCATTAAAACTAACGCATGGTCAGATTCGACATACGTGGTTCAGCACGATCTACGGTTCTGGACAGAAACGTGCCAACGGTAACTTACTGCAATATGGTCAATCTGACTCAGGCTAGCTGTCGAGTTAGGGCACCATATCGCTATGTGACGCGATCTGTGTTGAAAATTCCTGCTACACAAGAATAGGTGATTGTCGGCACAAAATTGGAGAATCCTTTCTCCGTTATCTGTTCGCTGAGCAGGCCAGGCACAGCATCTACCCAAACGAGCTTCAGGCGAGCTAATTTTTTCAATTTGTGCATTAAAATCGCTTGCCAGCACTATAATGTCAAAGTCTCTGGTCTTCCGAAAAAGAGTAGCTATCTCGTCGCGAAACTCGTCTTTTGCATGTCAGCACTGCAGTCCGTTGAGGCGTATGCCGAGATGACGAATAAACGGCACTTAACACAACTACTCTTTCAAACGCCGACTGATCCCTGCAGTCTTAACCCGGATCCAATCTAGAAGGGTCATTTTAACCTTACCACTCAAGGCTATACCTACACTGTCTTGACCCACAAGTTGGGCTGCTTCGTCTCCTGAGGTGTGCAGGAAATATCTTGCCGAGATATTAGGCTGTATTTTCCGGTAGGGCTGGTCAACATAACACTGGAGCAAAAGACGTCAGTGCTAGAGTGCACGCAATGGCGCGGCAGCACTTGTTGCTGCCTGGCAGGACACCAACACACGCCAAGGCTGGAGATACAATAATACGAACTTGGGGTTTCAAGTCTCGTAGTCGCATAAGGGAATGAAACGCATCAGATGCCCTGCTGAGTGGCAGTCACACAAGCAAAGCGCGGAATTGGAACGGCTTGCCCAACCCACTAGCGAGAGAGAGAGAGAGAGAGGAAACCAACACAACACACCCGCGCGTTTATTGATGACCCACCAATACAATTCAGAAGTCAAGCGAGCTCTGTCGTTCATAAAGTTTTACGGGGTGACCTTGGTCAATGGGGTAAACAACTAATCACAGTGCGAGGTTTTGAGTTTTTTTGCGGCTATATGAAAATTTCCAACCGCGCAATAATTAAAATAACGTCAACTTCAAAATATTTGGAGCATAGATTCTTATAGAAAGATGAGAACAACTGAAATCTGTGATACCAAAAGCATTAGATTGGTCACCGTCTATAACAATGGGGCAGTTAGTTGAAACCTGAATTCGTGTTTCATTAACACAGTAGAGTCCATAGTCACAGCTAAACCCCTGTTGGTCAGCCTACATGGAAGTATACACATTGAAGGAGTTGGTATTCAGGGGTTGAAGAGGTTTGTGAGATCTTGCGTCACTGGAATCTTGGCAAAAAACGAAAACAATGCAAATGAAAGAGAAGAAAAAGTGACATTTTACCAGAATTCACCAGCATTATCAGCTCTTCCAGACTCCTCCATATTAATGGCCATTTATCGTCGTCCATGGTTTCTTTGTGGGTTGTTGTACTACGCAGTCGCCCAATCCGGAATTGGCCTGCTTATTGGAGGCTTCATATTTAACCGTGACGCAATCTGCAAGGCAACTGAGTTGTTCCATATCTGCCATAACGAGACTGCATCTTGGTTTGGTTTTAAGCCTTCTTGAAAAAGACTACCAGAGGCAACCGAAAGGTCGGCTAATTAAAAGGACTCCCAGCAAGTCGTTTAATAGCTTAGAACCGTAATGTTGCGTTTGCCAGTGTTCCGAGTGTGACATGTAACCGAAGTGATCTTAGAATGACGTATATACTGTCTACCATAAACGAGATACAGGCGATAGTTAAAAACAGTCAAGTAAAACAGAAAGGAATGCCGGCAAACGAGTCCGATAAACGTACCGTCATTAAGCTCCACATTTTCCATTTCTCCGACTAACTTTCTTTCTTGACCACCTTCCACAGATGGATCTTGAGCATAACCTGAGTTTTGCAATTACATTTGTCAAAATCTCACTAAGTACCATAGCTCATAAATGTCCGATGTTGAGCTTCGAAGACAAACGGATTGATGTGCGTTTCCTCTACCAGCCCAGTGAGCATGTTTTTAGGAGCCAGCTGCTTCTCTGACTTGAAAGGGTTGGCGGGGCCAAACTGTCAAATCATAAGTAAACCGTATTTAGTTACAACTAACCGTTGGCGCATAGATCTGGTCAAACGTTGGATTATGCGCTAACTCTCGTGTCCTTGGATCTACAGGGATAAGAGACAGGAATTCATCCTAGCTGATGACAAAAGAATTTTGATATAGAACAAACCTTGTGCTCAACAGAAGGCGCGACGTTCACTGTAGGAATCAACTGACTATGGAGCAGTCCACTTGGGTGTATTATTTCTTTCTCCGGCTGAGAGTCATCACCCGACGAAGACGAGTCGTAAGTGACCAAAGCAGACATGTTTTAGTAGTATCCCTTGAAGTAGTTTCGAAACCACTCTGGAACGCATAAAAACAAAGAAGCCAACATCATCCGAATCCCTGTAAGACTATCAACCAGCACTAACACTTAAACAATCAGGCCAGTGGGGTGGCCAGCGACTAACATACAACACAGCTGTCTTTGAGGGCAGAATTGTTTATAGTGCCTCGAAAAAGAAGCGAATGAGCAGGCTCATTGAGACTGTAACTTTAAACTCGTTACATACAGAGTAGGTGTTTCAATGTATACTACCAGATTCACCATCACAATCAAATTAACCAAAAGATCTTTAGCAGCTTCTGCATCAATATTTAGCAACGGACAGACCAGTTTTACAAACCAATAGGGGATCAAGAGAGACCACAGAAAAATCTGTTAACAGGTTTTTGTTCCGTATTCTCCTTTTGAGAATGCCGACCCTATCTCTAGATCGATGTTGTCTGTTCCCGCTATCTCAAATCAGAACAAACAAAGTCAGCCAGCACACAGATTATTTCGCTCATTGAGTAAAAACACCAAATATTTATAGGTTGCTTTGCTTGCGTTATTGCACCTGTGTGACTGCCATTATTTCATCGGTTGTCCGCGTCGCGCTTTGATTGGTCCATCTTGTTCGAAATATTTCACGTGATTGAGTTCATGGCGTTTTTTTGTCGAATCTGGACAGCTCATCCCGATTGGTTGGCCCATCTCAGGAATTGGTGCTCAAGAAATGGTTCCCATATTCGCACTCTTGTCTTCTCATCAAGCCATTGTGTCGGCCGGTCATTGGTAGCCAATGGGATGCGGCCTCACTCTGCTCTTGCGTTTTTCACTTGTTCGCTGTCTGGCAAGATCGGATTGCATCCACGCCCGACACGTGGAGTGGCACAGAACCACACCAGGTCAGGTGTGGTAACCCGTGTAACGTAGATTATGCAAACGACCTCGTGTACCTGCTCGAATCTACGAAACATGCGCAACGTGCAGTGGATAGGCTCGCGAGGGCTGTAGCTCTATTCGGTACGTGCTTTGCACCTTTAAAATGTAAAATGCTGTTTCAGGGGTGAACGCCAGTGGTTTCGAAGCCGAAGTTGGATGTGCAGGAAAAAACGGTTACTGACCGTTCCAAATACCTGAACAGCTCCTTGATTAAGGACGGTAGCATTATCGTTCATTGTTAAACAGCAAGGCAAGCCTCACTGACCGCTGAGTTTTCCCCAGGCTCACAAAATTTCTAAAACAAGAATGAATATCCAAGGGGAACAGGGAGTGGACTTAAACAGGCGGGAAAAGATAAGATACTGCTGCGGCCAACACAAGAAACAGTCTAACTATACAAACACATGTGTTTTCAATCATTCTGATTCAATAGAAAATGACAGCACGATCGCCACTGTTCACGGTTCACTGCCATATCCTTCAGTGTCTCCAGCCAGCTAGTTGGCGGGTCTTTCCGACCCCACCACGGAGATGTGAGGCACCTACTTTATCTAAGCCCGCTCTACATTTTCTCATCCCACGTTGCCACATCATCTGTTGACATTCGCATGACTTCTTTCACTCTTTGGGAGGAATGCAAAATAGAGCACGTTACAGTAAACGAGCGTTCGTCATATGCAACGCGTGACCCTACCAGCATAGTCTGCCGAGCTTCATATGCTGAGATAAGGTACTCTTAGAACCGGCAACTAATAGTAGATCCCTCACATTTGTATTACTTACCCAGTCACTCCATCCAATCCTAGCGACACTACGTAGACATCGGCGACTGAAACCTCCAAGCAACGAACACCTCCAACACGCATACTTCATGTCACGCCACCATATGAGACGTGGTCAAGGCGTCTGCACACACTGCAGTTGGATAGAAGGGAGGCCATTAAGGCAGACTAAGAACTGTAATGCACAAAGAACTGAGCCGCACGGAATGCCGCAGGTGACTGGTGAAGAGTTATAGACTAGCAAGGGAGCTATACAGTAAGCCAAATAGGAGACTATGATCCTATGTTTCTATCGTGTGCATCAGAGAAGCAGACGGTGACCAAGCGGATAAGGTCGCTGAGTTTGGACGTGAAAGTCGCGGGTTCGAATCCTCCCACCGCCGGTCAACTTCTCCACTTAGCAGCCCTGTGCTGGCCGCGGCCCCCTTCCTGAAAAAATGATAGATATTGATATTTCTTCAATAAAGAAAGTAGAAAGATAAATTGTGAATGATATAATGTTAATAACAGCGTTGTCGGTAGATGCAGTGCGTCAACGTTTCGACTACCGTGGGTAGTCGAAACGTTGGCCCATTACATCTACCGACAACGCTGTTATTAACATTATATCATTCACAATTAAAACGAATACATGGTGCATCGATTTTTCGATACACTCCTTTCATCATTTGGTCCTAAAAAGATAAATGATAAAAGATACGCTACCAAGGGCGGAATGTGAAACCTGTCCGTCGTCTCAGGCCACTGTAAGATTAGACACGACAGTCAGCCTGTCGGTTATACAATTCCCGCCTGAAATGGAGAAAATTAACAACATAATCTGGTCACTAAACAGGTTACGAGTGAAAATGAACTTCCCTTAGTCCTGAAAGACATGTGAGGCTTAATCTAGTAATCGGCTGGGATCCCACATCTAATAAACGAGTTAAATTCTTTGGTGATTAGGAGGTGGACGAGGCTTTATCAGTCATTTTTTGAATCTAGCAAGTTAACCGCTATTAAGCTGTTTTGTGTATTACAAGAGGTAGACTTCGTCAAAGAGGTGATCCGGGATAGAGAAAGCAAACGTAAAAAAGATACAAACGATGTGCTCAGAAACCGCTAACCCTGAAAACAGGAGGGGAAGTGAATTATAGTGGTAAATGACAATCTCGCCAGCTTGACTTCTATTTGAGTCTCCTGAGTATGGCGGCTCTTCTGGGCACCAAAATGACCAACAAGGAACCTTTGTTGTATACATTCTCACGTGAGCTTTTTTGAGTTGGTTATCAGACGACTAGCTGCCCCTCAGGACCTCAGATGGTCGCACCATCAGGTAGTTGCCAAATCGTGACTCATGCACGCTGGAAACTACCACATTATCTGGTTTTAGACCTGATTGTGTGAAGTAAATCAAGGTCTAAGGGATTCAAGACAAATCAATCAATCAATTTCTCCACGGAACGCTTGATTCACTTGAGTGACTTTCATCGCTCGCGCTAAACAGTACATCGCAGATCACATTGGACCATGATTGGCATTAGCCCTTACACCAAGCAATTATAGTAGACATTACTCAATAATTCGCTGCTCGCTTGAAGCGTGTTCGTCCAAATGAACATGTTGCCATCAGGCCTTGGATCACGGTCATATCCGTCCCCGCTTTTGGGAAACGTGACACACAGCTGATCCATTGGTCTCGCTGCTCAGTTTAGCACCACCCCGTTTCCCAAATGGTTTCGTTCAACAAATTCTCAAAAACCCCATTGCCTTCGACTTCTCAAAATTAGTTAAGGAATAAAATATTCAGACCGAGGGAGGAATCGATTCACAAAATGGGACATCAAGTATGGTTAGTTCCGAGTCTCAAATATCGAGGATGAAACGGGTTGCCGCGATGGCACTAAGCTGTGGTTCATTTTTAGAGCCATTCGCCGAAGTTCCAGTACATTACTGAATGAAACAGGAACTGAAGGAAGTGGTACAGAAAGAAAGAAGTGAGGGAAATCTGACGTGCAGCATGCAACGCGACAGATTTTTGAAGCAGTTGCTTTACCGACCTGACAAATACCTAATTAGAAAAAACAATGTGAGCTAGGGCTCAGTGACCGTATCAGCACTCAAACAATGAAGTCATATGACAATGCATAACACGCTCGTTATACTGCTCCCCAACGAAGCGCTGGCCACAGTATTTCGTACTCCACACACGCACACACAAGCAAGCATACGAAAATCGAAGTACCTATTATAAAGAGATCACATGTCGACTCCAGAGAACAAACACGTGAGTAATGTGAAGGTCTGGAATCCAGAAATAGGTCCGGTTATGAAAATATCTTATCCCAGAGCATGAAGATCGGCAGACTAGGGTGGAATGCGTTGCATATGGCGAACGACCGTCTATTATAGCGTGCCCTGTTTTGCGCTCCTCTCACAGAGAAAAATCCATGAGGAGGAAAAGCAAGTCTCACGTCTCCGGGGTTAGAGTCGGAAAGACCCACCAACTAGCTGGCTGGAGACACTGGAGGATATGGCAGTGGCGATCGTTTTGTCACTCTCGATCGAATCAGAATGATTGAAAACGTGCGTTAGCATAGTCAGATTGTTAACCACGTGTAGGAACGTCTGGGTAGGCCCTTGGATATCCAATCTTCTTACAGAAACGTGTAACCGGAGAAAAGGCGGCGTTCAATGGGGCTTGCCTTGTAGTTTACCGCTGAACGGTATAAACAATAATAACGATAGGGACCGAGATCACAGGGGCCTTCTAGGTGCAGTCACATACGAGGACGCTGACCTACTCTCGTATTCACGTATCCTGCATAAATAACGATATAATCTAGCCTTGACGTGGTGTGACGGCTCGCGTGCCTCCATGACCTAGGGAGCTATATGGGGTGGCTTATCTCAAGCCAAAGTCCCAATCATGCCCGGAAGGTCAATGGGCAGAAGCCTAACGAAGTAGTCTCCTGGTCCTCCAAGTCGGGGATCGATCTGAGTTAACAGCTCAGTCGGAAAAAGGAGTGAACGAATAATTGATCCGATTAGATAGACATCCACTCAGCTATACCCCGCTGCCTTGTGGTCAGGTTCTTGTCAGAACCAAAAGCTTTGACTGAGAACCCTAATCATTCTTCTGCTTGGCGGCTGGACCCCCTATCAGTACCCGTCCATCAATCCCCATGAGTTACACGCCTACAAATAATTCCATACTACGTCAGTCGTCGTGCTAGATAATCAGGACCGCGCTGCTCATAGCATCGAGCGGGGTGGGTAGTGATAAGTATGCTGTTGCTCACAGTTCCCTCTTTTATTCAATCTGTCTTTTCTGTTCCCAACACAATCTCTATGCCCTTTCTGCCCGCTCTGTCAACCGATAGTGTCCCCATTGATAACGTGCCCGATACTCGCAGCGGTTCAATGTCAAGTAGTGTAGTAAGTGGTTTTCAGTCTGTAAGCTCACATTTTCTCAAGCCTCGTCAGCCTCTGAATCTCGGTTCGTTCAATGTGCGCACTTTAACGCAGGCTGGCCAACAGGCTTGTTTGGTTCTGACAGTAGACTACCCACATTCGATTGATTTCTGCTGCTTGAGTGAAACAAGAATTCAGGGTTCGACTAGAGTAGAACAATTCAACTAGCTGCGCCGAATATCTCGTCAAGATATTTCCTGCACACCTCAGGAGACGAAGCAGCCGAACTTGTAGGTCAAGACAATGTAGGTATAGCCTTGAGTGGTAAGGTTAAAATGACCCTTCTAGATTGGATCCGGGTTAAGACTGCAGGGGTCAGTTGGCGTCCAGAAGGATAGTGGTGTTAAGCACAGCGTGTTATCTCGGCATATGCTCCAAAGCACTGCAGCACTGACATACAGAAAGATGAGTTTTATGATGACCTCGTCACTCTTGTTCGGAAGACTAAAGGCTCTGACATTGTAGTGGTAGCAGGTGAATTTAATGCACAAGTCGGAAAACTTAGTGCATGGGAATCCTGTTTAGGTGGGCGGTGCGTCTTACCTGCTCAGCGAACAGATAACGGGAAAAGACTTCTCCGATTTTGTGCAGACAATCGTTTGTTCCTGTCTAGTGTGAATTTCCGACACAGTTCGCGTCGCACGGCGACATGGCGCTCTACCTTAACGGTAGTCTCAGACATAGTGACCATATCGAAATAACGCCAAACGTCCTATGACATAAGACTTCTTACACCGATGCGTCCCGCGGATACGCCGAAGGTCTCTGTCCTTAAAATCGTTGGTTGGTGGTCGACTGAACCGAATGCACGCGTTTACTGCCTTCTCATCTTGGCTAGTGAACATTACATCCAAGAAACTAAGTTAGTTCGATAGGCACGATCGGCTCATAAGAAGCCCATGTTGGGCTGCGTGCATCAGTCATTTGTGCTTACCAACTTCTCTAAAAACTTACAGACTATGCATGTCAGGCTTAAAGGGCTTTGGATATGTGCACTCTCCATGCCCTTATGCTAGCTTCCGATTCCTTGGTATTTTCAACTTGGCTGAGATGCGTGGTTTTTGTTGACGACTATTCTAACTACTTTGGGGAATTTACTCAGGAATAAGAAGCTCCGCAAAAGTGTTTGTCTTTTTACAGGCGGTTCATAGGCCCCCTGAGCTAGAAGCGTGCAATCTGATGTGTGACGGGTGGTTTAACCTTGCCTGTTGACTGAAACCGTGGTATATAAGTTTCTGAGACCATGCACTTCGAAGCTTAAGAAAACCGT